>JAGFMF010011803.1:635706-690112 GCA_019455555.1 Galemys pyrenaicus | reverse complement strand
CCGCTCTCTGTGGTGAATCCTCTCACCCCCCTACACCTCTGGCCTGTACCCCAGTGCTTGTATGTATAAATAAATAAATCTTTAAAAAAAAAAAAAAAAGAGAATCCCTTTTTTCATCATTTCTATTTCCTGGGTTCTTAAGTTTAGTAAGTGATCCGTCTCTTCCCATTTGTCCCTGAGACACCACACCAGAAGTTTTTCATGTTTTGCAAATTCATTGCATCTCATGTGAGTTCTTGAGGATAGGTTGAAGTGCTGGTCCTGTCCAGGTCAGCAGAATCAGAGACACCTTTTACTAAAAAATTTTTAGTAAAAAAAAGTTCAGTCTGACATGTTACCAGCTGATTATTCAGCATGTCCATGAGGCTGACAAGGCTCTGCATAGACAGCCTCTGTCTGTCTCTTTGTTGAGGTTCATTTAGTCTCTAACTGTAAGGGTTAAACAATTCTAGGTTGGGAATGACCATGACCCAGCAGTGGAACAATCTCTTTTGTACTCACTGCCAATTTGAGTCAAATCTGAACTGACTGTCTTATCAGAAGGATTCTAGCCAATTTTGTTATTGGGTAACAGAGGTCATCTGCTGGTACAATATTGCAAGGACAACAATAAAGGAAGTACGTGGGTTTCTGCCTGCATAACACCAGTCACTTCTGCAGCATCTCTATTTCAGTGATCTCAAATGACCTCGTGAGGGGACTTTCACCTCTACTGGTGAATACCTCCATGCTGAGGCACTGGACTCACGAGAAGGGGGCTCCAACCCCAGCTGGGTTTGTGTCAGTTCATAACAAAGACTAGTGATGCCTCCGATACTTGCTGGAAAGTACGACTCAAACTCATTGCTACTCGATACCTTTCAATGGCTCAGCTAAGAAGAACACTAGTGATGGAGGTTTTCCTGAAGGGATACGGTCATCTGTTCCTTTAGATATGCTAGATCTCTCTCTGGACTAACAGTTCATCCCTAGAACACATCACACTGAGCTGCAGTAATCTGTTTTCTCCACTAGGCGATTTAATTGGCCAGTATCGAGGGCTATGATATGAAATGGTCATATGCCAGCTGTCACTGTGTTTACCATGAAATCACACTATATGCTGTCCCCTCTTCCATTATCCATGAGAATAACTTCTCTGGTCTTGGGATCAAGAATAATGCTGCTTTTTTGGTGCAACTGGTCTGTTTTCATCTCAGGTACATTATATAAGTTGTGACTGGCTTGTATCGCATCTTGCATTGTCTAACAGCTGACGCAAACCTGTAACCTACTTCTTGTACCAAAATAAAACTTTCTGACATGTATTTTGAGGCCTTACCTCACATCTGGTTATATCCACATTTTTTGCCTTTGCCCTTTTTTTCCTTTGCTAGTTTTATTAGTTTTCCTGTGCTGCATAAATCTTGTTAGATCATTTTAAAATCCTTTGGACACATTGAAATATAAATGCATTAGGAAAATGAGATGCTACAGCAAAGCAGTGACATGATACATAGTGAAAGAAATTCAGAAGTCAAATATAGATGATAATATACTCCAAAATCCATTGCCAGCCCTATCACAGAGAACAGATCTGCTGTGGCTCAGTGTAATCTGCTCTAGTAATGATCTGGTTAGCCCAAAGAGAGATCTAGAACATCTAAAGAAACAGGTGACATCTCTTCAGGAAAACCTCCATCACTAGTGTTCTTCTTAGCTGAGCCACTGAAAGGTATTGAGTAGCAATGAGTTTGAGTTGTACTTTCCAGCAAGTATTGGAGGCATCACTAGTCTTTGTTATGAACTGGACACAGACCCAGCTGGGGCTGGAGCTACCCCTTCTCATGAACCCAGTGCCTCAGGATGGAGGTGCCCACCAGTGGAGAGAGGAGACCCCTCGGAAGTCATGTAAGGTCACAGCCTTGAGGTAGAGGCAGAAAAGTTGTATCAGAGCAGAGAAGCAGTAGTAGCAAACTAAACCTGGGATGGGGTCCAGATAGGGACTGTCAGTCCCCGGGATGAAGGGCCTTAACTGTACACGAAACTATAATGTATAGGGAACAAGGAGACACATCAACATTTTCTGGGAATCAGTTACAAAAGGCATCGATGCTTCCTGCATTTCTACCTGATGGCAACATTCGCTTCACAATACCCCAGTCACCTACCGTGTTTGTGAATGAACGCGAGTCCTTGCAGTATCTGGTACATGATATTCCTTATAGCACACTCAGGAAACAACTTATTTCTGCATGGGACAGAGGGAAAAAAGTTATACATCTAGATTTCATATGAAAATAAATCTGCAGTTCTCATTTCCTTTTGGTAAAAAGCAAGAATTTTAGAAAACATTTGCTCACATGCTAATTTGACCAGATCCATTGATGATAAAGACCACAGAAACCCAACATTTATGAATCTAAGAGGGCGACCTATGAACACCAAATACACCCAATTATGTCACAAAGGAGAAAAGAATCAACATTTTATAGTAAATTCCCTCTAGTAGAGCATAGAAAAATCTCTATGTAAATTAAAACTTAAAAAAAAGTTTAATGGGGAAAATATGAGTTCTTCTCAATAAAGACCTCATGAAATGCAGTATAGGGTAATATTTTGACCCTGGTTGAGCAAATCACCGAAGGTCCCAGCTGTTATTGACAATGAAGATGATACCTGTTTACTAAAATCACTCAGGATTCTATGAATGGTTTTCATCTGCCATCAAGAGCTGAGGAAGTGTGATCATACACCTCTCAATCACACACAAAGTTGTAACCAATGCTACTTTAATTAAAAAATAAAATGTGCCCAAGAGTCCCTACATGATTCACTTTGAAGGAGCAAAGTTATCATAGCAGATATGTTTTTAGAAGTCTAAGTGTGTAAGCTATAGTTAGAGGAGCACTATAGTTAGAGGAGCTAAAATACAGTTACCACGTATCTGTTAAATTTCTAAGCTTTTTTGGGTGAATTGCACACAAACACATGAAGACGGCTGCATTAAAACAGCTTCCATGAAGTTAACCCAAGACCTCCAAAGGAGGAATGAGGGTTGGGTGCCTCCTGTCTGGGCCAGTGTAAACAGCAAAGCCCAAGCAGCATGAACGGATAAGTAAAGGCAGAAAGAAAACACATCTACTTTGCAATATTTATTTCTAAGATCATGATGACCAAACTGTACCTTTCTTTAATGAGCTGGTAAAGGTTTTCCTTCATATACTCAAAGATAAAATACAGATGATCGTTTTCCCTAATAACTTCTTTTAATTTTACTATATTGGCATGGTTGAGCTTCTTTAAAGACTGCAAAAGAAGAAAAACACAAACAATTAGAGAAAAGTCACTTCTGAAAAGAAAAGTAATCTCCCAGAAGGCAGCTGCTTTGGGCTGAGATCACCAGCAGACAGTTTGCCAGCATTTTTGAAAAGGAAATTGCTCAAAATGAGGAAGGGTGAGATAGCCTGACTCACTGTATCCACCACTCACATAATGCTCTTTATCATTCGGATTTTAGAGAAGAGGGGGAACATTTATTGGAAAGATCCTGAAAGTGATATAGAAGAAATTCCTCTGTTTCCAAAAAGTCAGATAGGGGCAAGGAACAAGAGAGCAGAAGATGGTGCGCGAACTTCTAATATTCATCCTGGTTCATATACAGGTTTTGGTTTTTTTTTTTTGTCCTTAAGCACATAAGTACAGCCACATGTACACTATTTTCTGTTTGCACTGTGAGTTCTGTCAGTGGTGAAAAAACACACTTATGTTAGTGGGCAGTAATCCAGTTCACGTCTGACAGCCAGAGACATCCAGATGCTGGTTTGCTCACCACACAATCAGAATTTGATAGAGTTATCTCCTTCAAGGAAACCTCAAAGGATCACTCTGGCCAATGGAATGAGCCCTTTAATTAAAAAATCCTTTTCCTCACAGAATTGAATCTGATAAAAGTAAACTGTAAAGCCCTCCTTCTCTTTGAATTTCCTTTAAAAGAACAGCCATTTATAAAGCAAACAAACACAAGTTCAAAAGATGAAAATGTTGAAATGAATTTCCAAATCTGGAAGGACATTTAGTAATAAGGCACCCGAGAGGTTAGAGTTTAGCAGTGTGTGATATGATCAAGTTACTTCGAGCAGCTGGGAAAAGCGTAGCAATATGATTCAGTGAGTGAGAACAAGATAACTCTTTTGGACGCTCTTCCCTGAAGTTATGCTCTTGCCAAGAGACAGACCCCTTGGGCAGGAAGTCCTCAGCTGTTTTGGCCAACTTGGCCAGATCCTGCTAGAGTGACCCAACTGGACTCATGACTTCTTCTAGTTGGGTTGGATTCCCAGTTCTCCAGAGTAACAAAACAAACATTGCTTAACTTGTAAGTATTCATCACACTTACAGTGACTGAAACATCTTTCCTACTTGTTTACTAAAAGTGCACCACAAGCAATGTCCAGTGGATGAGCAGCAGAATGAATGGGGAAAAGTCATTCAGAGGAAAGTGAGCTGGGTTTTTAAAGCATTTCAAGAAGAGAATTCTAGGGAAGGAAGAGGTACCTTCAGCTCTTCAGCTTGAGCATGAATTATTGGCCTAAGACTAGGAGTGACCTAGTAGCCTACTGTTTCAAAGTAAGCTTCATGGGCAAGCTAAAGTCCATAGTAGTTTAACATTTAGAAACATTTTGAAACATTTAGAAACATTTTGTGTAGAGGTCTTTATGTGATTCACTTTAGAGAGGTTATGTTAAGCTACGTTAGGTATAAGCTAGGTATAAGTTAGCTACGTTAGCCTGAATCTGAAGTCTACAGACTTTTCTATAAAGAACAGAGAATAAGTATTTTTGGCTTTCTAGGGCATAGGTCTCTGTTGCAACTACTCAACTTTGCCACTGTAGTGTGAAATCAGTCACAGATAATATATAAGCAAATGGATGACTGATCCAAAAATATTTTATTCTAAAAATAGGCAATGCACAGTGTTCTTAAGCCAGTGCAGAAGAAAGAGACTTGATGAGACTACTTAAGCTGGGAAATGAATAAAATTACTCTAGAGGAAAAGTCAGAACACAGAGAAAAAAACTGTTAAAAACAGAATGTGAGAAATGATCAACATTTTGGGCTGGACCATAGAACAATTGGTGAAAAACAAGAAAGAGGTAGGGCAGCCAACAACACGAGCCTTGGGAGAGGAGAGGAGTAAGTGGTCAACCAGCACCCAACACTGCAGGCGAGAAAATGCCTGAGAAAATAATCCTGGAGTTGGCAACTGATTTTTAGACAGCCTGGTAGAGTTGCAGAGGGAGATGCCTAATTCATTTAGGTGGCGAGTCAATGGTAGGTGAGGGGATGAGGGTGAAGGGGGAGATTTGGAAAGTAAGTAGTGGTGGAAGCTTAAGGGGAGAGAGAGCTGATATTTTCTTGGATTCAATAGAATGGTGGGCACATTTACATACTGAAGAGGAATCAGGGGAAAGGGAGAGTTTAAAGGCCCATGGATAGATAAAATGTGGTCTCCACATGCAATAGAGTACAATTCAGTGATAATAGAAAGGACATTCTGGGCCTCCCAGGTGGTGCACTGGGTTAAGCAATGGACTATGAAGCAAACCGAAGCCACTGCAGCATGAGTTTGATCCCTGCCTCCGGCCAGGGAGGAGTCCCACATGGTGCAGCAGACCTCTCCTGCCTCGCCCACTGCTCCCCTCAGCAGTGTGTTTCAGTCAGTCTGCCTGTTCTGCTCCCCACTCTGTCTGGTGAATCCTCTCACCTCCCTAGGCTCTGGCCTGTATCCCAGCTCTTGTGTGCATAAATAAATAAATCTTTAAAAAAAAAGAAAGGACATTCTACACACACTACAGCATGGGTGAATCTGAAGGACATTATGCTAAGTGAAATAAGAGACAAAAGGACAAATTGTGCATGACTCCATTTAGATGAAGTACTTAGAGTGGTCAAACTCACAGACACATAAAGAAGAACGATGGCTGCCAGGGTCTGGGCAAAGGGGTTTAAGGGGAACAGAGTTTCAGTTTTGCAAGATGGAAAGAGTTCTAGAGGTGGACAGTGGTGATGGATGTACCAGAACATAAATGTATTTAATACCAACTTGAAAGAAAAAGGATATTGACTGTAAACTAGTGAGTTATGAATAAATCTGTAGTTAATAGTACTATATCAATGTTTTTAAAACAAAGTATATTCACTGATATATTAACATAGCAATCTCGTTTCAGCTATCAACTGCATAATATCATCATTTGCCCCCCATTTTTTGGAACTAGTGAAACATTTCAAATAGAACAACTATATCAACTACAAATGAAAGCATGTAAAAATTATTTTAATAATCATGCATAAGTTATTTCCCAGTATATTAATAAATACCTTAACCTCCCGAAGGTTCATGCATTCCTCCCAGGAATAAAACTTTCTTTTCATTCTAAAAGAGAAGAAACAAATACCATGCTTATTCCCAATAACAGACTGAACTTGATTTTTTGGTTTGTTTTCATTCTGAACTAATGAATAGTGATTAAAGTTGGTTTTTATTTGTACCGAGTATTATACTAATCAAAAACAACGTTGATTTTAAAATCTGGCAGTGCAATCAATCAGAAAATCTCCTTGCACCACCTATTTTTTTATACAACTCAGAATAGTGTCTATGTATTAAATGGTTGGAGAAGACAACTCAAAATTACAGTATTTTGTGATATGTGGAAATTCAAGTTTGTGTTCACAAATTGACTAGAACACTGCCACCCCCATTCATTCATACGCAGTTGATGGCTCCATTTTACAACAGCAGAGCTGAGTTGTGACAGATCCTCTGGCCCACAAAGTCTAAAATCTTTACTCTTCAGTCCTTAATAGAAAGGATTTGGCAACCCTTGATCTGGAGTCTAAGGGGAGAGATGGAGCATCCTTCTAACTAGTGAGAAATCCCAGTTTCAAGATCAGTTTTGACCTTGAAAGCAGCACCCTCTTATTTGAATCTTACACCAGCCTTGTAAAACAGATTGGGCAGGTGTGGATATGAAGAAACAGAAGTTACAGGATTTGCCAACATCTCACTAGTGGCTCATAACAGACCAACTTCCACTTTTCCACCTTACTCTCAGCTCTGTCTCTAATGTAACATTGTCTTCTGGTTGAGTGATCATGCCCCAAATATTACTCAGTCCCTCCTTTATGCAGGGATTTTGTCAGCACCAGTGACACAATGATGAAGAGGTGTCCCTCATGGAACTGTCATCATAGCAGGAAGGTAGGCAATTAATCATTTTCTGTGCTAAGTACTTGAAGGAAAGGTAGCTGGCATTATGAGAATGGACCTCAAAGTGACCCAATCTAGTCTGAGGTACCAAGGAACACTTCTGTAGTGAAATGGTATTTCTACCAAGAGTTGAAGGGCGAGTAGAATTTAGCCCAGTGTGAAGTATGGATAGGAAATATCATGAGAAGCCTTTGGGCAAAAGGTTCTTGGTGAGTTCAGGAAGTTAGAAGACCATCAGATGGCTGTGAGAGAACAGCAGATGGCAGTGAGAAGAGATACTGCTGAAGACAAAAGGTAGAGACCAAATGATACAGCAATTTAGATCACATTAAAGATGGGGGGTGACCCTAAAACTGATAGGAAGACCTTGAAATCTTAGGGTTCCCCTAAGAGCAGAGCCTGAAGCAAACTTGAGTATAGGCAATTTATTAGGGAGATGATTCCAGAAGGTCAGGACAAGGAGCAAGGAAACTGAGAACAGAGATGTGGAAACCCACTAAATAATGTCTTATTGAGTTGACATCCAGGTGGGCAACTGGGGCTTTCTCGTGATGGGATGCTTTATGACCCAATGTCCAAGGAGTCTTGGTTGAAAGTCTTCCATGTGCATTTGAGGTGGCATGCTGGCAGCAGGCACAGAACTGTACACCACAGCACAGCACATTAAAACCAGGGAAAACAGAGGGCATAACAGGGCAACAGGGGCACAGTGCTTGTCATAAATAGTTTTAGAAAGATAGGTTTGTTTATCTAGAGAAATCTCTTTGGGATGGAAGGATAGAGAAAAGAATCAAAGCTAGGAACCCTTTAAAGGAAACTCTTCATGATAGAGATAATAAAAATGGGTTCAGTGGGAAGTTAGTTGAATGGGAAGCAAGGAAAATGAATGGGACTATACAAAAGTAGATAGACCAGACAAACCCTTAGTAGTTAGAATCTGCAGAGCTAGATGATCAATAGTTGGGCATACAGAGGAGGATAACTGGACAATTGGACATAGATAGATGTGGCAGGCAGGCTGTAAAATGGCCCTTAAAGCACTCCATCTCTTGATATTCATAGCCTCGGATAACCCTCTCTCCTCTAATTATTTGTTTTTACCCAGAGAATACAGTAATTTGAGGGAATAGCACATCTATGTCAAGTTCACAAGAGCAAAAAGATGCAGCTTCCATCTGGTGGAAAACTCTCTTACTGCCTTCCTGGCTCCCATGTCCTGATGAAGCAAGTTGCCACACTAAAAAGTGAGATGCTTTTTAGAAAGATTGATGTGACAAAGGCCTGAGAACAGCCTCTATTCAACAGCCAGCAGAAAACTGAAACTCTAGTCCAACCATCCACAAGGAACTGAGTGTTGCCCACAGTCATGTGAATGAGCTTAGAAATGGAGCCTTCCCCCATCCAGCCTTCAGCTGAGACCTCAGCACTGGCCAAACTCTGGTAACAGTCTCCTGATACACAGAAACGGTTATAGTTAATGAGGGTTGTTTCTAGTCACTAATTCTTGTTATGCAGCAACATATAACTAGTACAGTGAGTCTGGACACAGATTGCAAAGGGCAAGTGGAGGGGGGAGACATTAGTCACGAGACCACCATCATCTGTGTAAGCAATCCACATTAAGTTCCTTTATTGTTCACAGTTTCAGTTTCTGTTCCTATAAAATAATGTTTCTTAACTTGCCCATTATATCTCACACTATGAGAATATATTTTGAAAAAGTACTAAATCTTAATGTAGTAATCTAAAGTGGGAATGTATTTAATTAAGACCCTAAGGTGAGCATTCCAGAGTCAGCATTATCCCACCCACGGAAATCAATGTCTAAAGATTCTTCTCCATGACTCTACCCACTCTCCTTTAGAAATTTTTCAAAGACAAGGCATGGTAAAGATAGAGTGAGAATTATGTTGACAATCTGTGGTTGAGGGTGAATTTATGAGCATGAAAGATAAAACTTACTTTTTAATGGCTATCAGTTCTCCAGATTCAATGCTTCTTCCCAGCAGGACGGAACCATAGGTTCCATCCCCAAGTTGCTTGATTGTTGTGTATCTATTCATGGTGTGCCCGCTCAGGCCGGACACTCATCTCAGGGCTGAGGGGGTTCAGTCCTGCAGTGGCAGCAGGCCTCCTCGGAGTGTAACCAGATTTTTCGATGGCAGCACCAGCACAAAGTATTGAGTAGAACGTGACTATCTCCCAAATACATATTTTCAAAGATCAGTCTTCTGCCTACAGAGAAAAAGGAGAAAAAGAATAAATACTAATAGACATTTTGTACTGATGTGTTTTCATAGCCTCATTCAGAGGTCAGCGGACTGTAACCCAGTTGCAAATATTGGAATACAGTCAAGCTCGCTTACCTGTATGTAGTTCATGGTTCTGTCAAAGATAACAGCAGAGTCCAGCAGTTGTAACCGTATGTCTATGAAGCCTAGAGTATTTATTATATGACCCTTTACAGAAGAAGTCTGTCAACCTCTGATCTAAATGTTCTTTTCTAGTTTTTGATGAAGCTAGAGGTGACAAATTTGAAAAACAAATTTCAAGAAATTTGCTCAAAACTTAATCAGCTGCAATGCAATGCTTTTCTACTGAGTAATCATTGTAGGTAAACCCTCCATGATAACTGTGGCTCATGAAAGTTGCTGAGGTACAAGAATCCATGCTAAATAGACTGTCTTATGTAAAAACGGAAACACATAAAATCCCAGAAATGTTAAAATTAAAGGTCTGAGAGAACTTACATATGTCCCATGAATTATTCGTGGCTAGGCATCAATAGTATTATTTTTACTCATAGATATAAGGGGGCTAATCAAAGCTAAGCTAATTTCTTAAGGCCTGTATATAGAGTGCACCCCCATTTCAGTTCTTTAATAGTTTTTCTTTAATAGTGTTTCTTTAATAGTGTAACTGATTTTTCTTTCAGTCATAAAATTGAGTCATTTGGGGGCCTCCCTGGTGGCATAAGGGGTTAAGTCCCAGCACTATGACGCTGTCCACAACCACTACAACATGAGTTTGATTCAATCCCCAGCCAGGGAGGTGACCCACATGATGCAGCAGACCTCTCCTATCTCACCTGCAGCTTCCCTCAGCAGTGTATTTCAGTAGACCTGCCTGTTCTGTTCCCCATTCTGTCTCTGGTGAATCTTCTCACCCACCCCTGTACCCCTAGCCTTCGCTCCAGCTCTTGTATGTATAAATAAATACTACACTTGATCTTAGTCAAAAGGCCAAGAAGCAATATACGCATGAATAAATAAATCTTAAAAAAAATAAAATAAAATTGAGTCATTTGGTCTGCCTATAATAATGAAAGTGTGGTAATAACTTGTGATTGCAAGTCCTTTATGCAAGTAGTAATAAAGCATAAATGCTTAAATAAGAATAACAAGGCATATAGTTATAAAAATATAACTGTCAAACTATCTGGAGAATCAAAAGATCAGAAAATGATCAGAAATACTGACATTCTACACCTAACTCCAGTCTAAGCAGCTTTTCTTTCCAGAAGAATTTCAATCAATAAATGTAGGAGGAAAAAGGGAAATAAATTCACTATTAGGCAAATATCATAGTAAGATTTGTGGTAGACAAGACTCATTGATGGATGCCAATACTAGTGGATGAAAGTGTAAGGAGACACAACAGAAATCTTAAGATCCATAAGACCTGAATCCTATGTCAAAGTCCTCCACTTTATGATCACAACATTGTAGACTGTTTTGGAATCAAGTTCTATCTCAATATAACATAAAGAGCAACTGGCCAATACCATAAGCAATTTTTGACATCACGCTTGTTTCCCCCTGTGTTTCTTCTTTTTCATATTCATCTACATTTTTTGATATGACGTATATGATTTCTATGTCATTCATAATTTCATTTTCCAACAAAGTGAAAATAAGCAGGCTTTGACAGAGATGATAGAACTCAACTAAGATTTTGTAAGTAGGTAAACAACATGATCAGATTTGTATTTTGTAGTTGAGTTCCTTAGAATATTTTTCTTAATAAACAACTAAAACTTGCTGATTACAATTTAAGCTAAATTCACACTTCATTTCTTTGTGGCTATAAAGAAACTATCTCGCAAAAAATGTGTAGGTACATGAAATGAGTAATCAAATGTAAGACTCTCAGTTTTCTTCTCCTTTAATTACACAATCTTTCCTCATAGGACCTATTTTCCATTCCTTAATTATCTTTGGCATTCATCTCTGAATCTTCACACATTTCTCCATCACCTTGATGAATTGTGGTGACCAAAACTTAATAACAATCTACCTTCTTACAGTATGTGGGTTCTCCCCCACTTTTGGGGGACTACTGATTCACATTTATTAATTATTAATCAAAGAAGCCTTCCTTTGGTAGTTAATGTCCTATTATTTCCTTGTTCACTCATATTGCATAATTGGGACTATGCTTTCCTACATTATCATTGAGAAAGATATTTCTGAAAGAACTAAGAACTTTACTGAAATCTACATTGAGTGGGTCATTCAGCCTATAATCACCATAATAATTCCTCCTTATTACAGTTTGTCATGTTATCATAGAACAAAATTCAGTTATTCTGGCAAGATTTAACTCTCACCATGCCATGGTGGTTACTTCTTAATTTTATGTTATCTCAGGTATATAATCATTGTATACACCCATGTCTCATCAAGCATTGATGCCAGGCAGGCGTATATAATTTTATTCAAACTTTACTGGAATGCAAAACATTATGCAAGGCTTTGGGCATGCATATGGATCAGGTAAAGAGTCCTTCCTTTAAATAACTCACAATTGACATGTACATGAAAATGCAGAAAGTGCTATGACAGCAACCAACTCTTAGGAGGAGGAAGAGATCTGATGATTCTTTAGAAAGAGGTAGTATTAAGGTATTGAAGAATGAGCAAGGTTTTATTATGAAGGAAAGGGAGAGAAAGGAACTGTAGAGAAAGGAAAGTGTATGCAAAAGGTTGATAGATGTAAGTGCTTGGTATGTTCACAAGAGAGCAAAAACCTTGAAATTTGTACACTGATTGAACATTAGAATTACCTAAGAGACTTTTATCAAATAATGGTGCCCAGGCCCCAATGCTTAAGAGTCAGGGGTGAAGAACACCTCTCATTGGAGATGTTCACTAGGCAGCTACAAGTAGTTCTGAGGTTCTACTCCCCCCCACAAAATATAGTGCATTACTGGAGTTCTTAATAGGAAACAGTATTCCAATGAGGCTAATACACCGCACAACTCTGGGATATTCCATACACATAGCACATTGTGTGACCGTGCCCATTGTATTTTGCAACACAGTGGCTATGGGTACAGGACATGGGGCATGACATGGTACAGGACATGACAATCTTAACATATCCTTGAATTACTGTTCAGCTTTGGATGGCAGACATCAAGAGAGATTACAGAACATAATGAGAGGCCTAAATACAAGCATTGCCATAGTTGAAGAAAAACAGAACACATGAAGTAAAAGAGACTTAGGAAGTCATGGGAATTGTTGCAATTATACAAAGGGGAAAAGAGAAGGATTAGTTACATACATAGCTATCCTATGTAGGGAACCATATGTAGGGAACCAAAGGAAAGCATAACTCCTACCTGAATTTTCTATTCTCCAGTGAATTATTTTATATGCTAAAAAAATGAAGTGGCATTATTCCAATTAGCATTACACAAGAAGTATCATTCAACAAACGGCTAATTCTGCACATATCAGCAGGAAGTGATTAAATACCTTTGACATTGTATTGCTAGTTGATCATCACATTTGTGGGCATAAATATGACTCATATCTTAATCTGAAAGTAAAGAACGCAAACTCTCTGTTGCTCAGGTCAAAGAACAGGGTGATATACTAGGCACTAGAAAAAAGAAAGAATATATAGCAGATGCCATCGCTGATCTACCCAACAGCAATACTACCCTTATTGCTTAATTTACAGAACACTGACTTTATTTAGGATTCAACATAACCAGGGAAGACATCTACCTACTATAGCTCCCGGGCATGAACTCTGGTCAATCTGAGCCAAGCAAAAGACTTCCACTTCTTAGTAAAGATTATTTAGGAATTGGACTTAATGAACGCTGACTTAATGAGATGGAAAGTGAGTTGCTGAGGGAAGAGAAAGTTTTCTGAAAGATAGCTAACAAATGATGTGTTGCCCTGTCTTTCTGCCTTGAACATGCTTGTGTAAAGTTGTGATATTTAGAGCTAAGACAGCCTCTGATGACTATGAGAAATCAACTCTAAACCATCTGCTGAGAATCCCATATGCAGGGGGAGGGAGGAACTGTAGAAGGGAAGAAGGGGGAAAAGGAGAAAGGGAGGAAAACTAAGTCCTTGATACCAGTGGGCTACTGCATGAGCCCTGAAAATATCTGGCTTAGATTTCCTTTCACATGACCAAATTAAATTTCTCTGGGGCTGAAACCACTGTTAAATATTCTACAGTGCACAGTTGAAGAGTTCCTGATCAGTGGGCTAAGGTTATACTGACTTATGAGACAAAATATAAAATATTATACAGGAGGTGCTAGATCAATTAACCTATTGCTTAATAGATTGACCTTCTGCAGTTAGCATGGCTATGAAGACTGAGAGGGTAAATAGTTGGAGATAAATTAGAAGAAGAGATTCTCTATTAGCCTAAGGCTCATTTTCTCTCCACCATCATGTGCTTCTATTTGGGAAGAACATATTGTGGTACAAAGTAGGAGTACTCCAAATGGCTCTAGGCATCTCTTAGAGTTGATTGGACAGCTAGCCAACTAGGACTGGAGCTTCCTTCTTCTCCCTAGGGTTTATTGAACCCAATCTCTCTTAGACCTAAAAGGTCCCACATGCTAGGCATATGGTTTTCACAGGCAACTATTAGGGACAGCTGGTAACTAACCCAGAGTCTGAAAATTGTCTGAGTAGAACCTGCAGACAAGACTGTGCTGACACGCACACTGATGTTTAATAGAGCACCAATGAATGAAAAATGAGGGGAGTGACACCTTTTTTGCCCTCTTGATTTGGAAATTTCCCCAACAGTACCAATTTCTTTTTTTTTTTTTAAGATTTATTTATTTATGCATACAAGAGCTGGGGTACAACGGTCAGAGTCACGGGAGGTAAGAGGATTCACCAGAGAGAGAGAGAGGGGAGCAGAACAGACAGATAGACTGAAATACACTACTGAGGGGAGCAGTTGGCGAGGAAGGAGAGGTCTGCTGCACCATGTGGGTCCCCTCCCTAATATATTTTAGCCCTTCAATATATTTTTTTAACTTAGTATTTTCAAATGCTCATTTAGAACAATAGCTGCTAAACTAATCTATACCTTTCGCTATAGTTAACTCAAGCCTCAGCTCAGTCTGAAAATAAATACTATCACATCTCTCTGGTTTTTCTTAAGCACATCTTGTCTGCTCCTCCCCACCAACCTATGTAAGTCATTTCAGTGAGACCTCACTCCATAAGCAGAAGACAATTTCTGCTGTTTCATTCTTCACAATTCGGTAAAAGGAAAAAAAAAGTCTTTTCTATGGTTGTGGGATTCACACACATTTATGTAGCACAATTTAAGAATATGTAAAATATACATTTTTGTAGAAGTATACCAAAATTTATTCCAGATATCTATCGGATAGGCATATCAGAAATCAGCTCCAGTCTACCACCATACCACCCGGAATGTGCTGATCTCATCAGAAATCAACTCCAGAAGTTAGTGTCAGCACAGAGCTAACATCATGTGGTCCTTAGCACTCAATCGTAATAAAAAGGGTGTCTCCATCCCATGGACTGAGCAGGGACTTCAGCTTGTGTCAGTCATAGTCTCCCTGCAGTCCTTAAAGTGAATACCCATCCACTGCTTTTTTGATTTTTTAGTTCTCATTTGTTTTTGTAGATCTACCGCTAGTTTTACTGGAATAAAAATATTTTTTAGCTCCAGTGCTGCTATCAAAAATGATAAAGTAAAACACAATCTGAAACAGCTTTGAAGAAAACAGTGAGCAAAAAAAAGAAATCCCTCTAAAGAAAAAAAGAGCAATTTCTTTTTTTTTAATTGTAATATTTTATTTTACCAGGACATCATCCTCTTACTATGCGTTTGTGAGAAATTATTTATGAGAAATTATACATTTTTTTCACACTAAGGCTTTGAATACGACATCTAAATTTTGGTTAGCCACATACAAAGTGCTTAAGGCTCTTTGAGGCTCAAGGCTCAAGGCAGTGAGTGGCTGCTGTATAGGAAACACAAAAGTTATTACTTGCCTTTTCTTTTTTTAAATTAAATTAATTTATTTATACATATTTGACATCAATTATAGTCCCCATGGAAAAAGATGAATTTCTTATTGTTTAACAAGCACAACCCAGCTATTATACTTACATTTCCTCTTCTGCTCCTCACAGCACTTGAATTCACAATTCCTGGTATAGACAGTGAGCACTGCCTAAGAAGTGGTTACAGTTTAGCAGCCTATCTATCTCCTTGGCAATTATGAGACTTGTTAATGGGCAGCACTTCTAAATATTGCTGTGACATCAAGAGTTAACTTGGGTAAGGCACTCTTTATAACGAACCCAGACACAGCTTCCTACGATAACGTAAGCTGAAAAGGTAATAATAATCATCTGAGTACTAATCACGTGTATAGTACTGCTATGTGTCTTGCATATATTAGTACATTTCCTCCTCACAACACTGCCAGGTAGGGCCTATAAAAATTATCTCTATTTTATAGACAGGGAAACTGAAACATGAGTTACTTGTGCAATGTTATATAACTAGTAAGTGATAGATCTGAGACAGGAACCCAGGCTGACTGCACCAAGCTCAAAGGAAAGATTGCAAAAGACCCAAAGTTCAAGAACATTTTTAAGGATCTAATAATGAGAGGAATGAAAAGACGTATGTTTTAGTTTAAAGTCCAACTATGGAAACTAGTGATGAGACCATGCTCTACTTGGCCTCATTCTGCATTCCAACATCAGCAAGTCCTAAGGGGCCCTTCCCGGGACCAACACCACCGAGGAGGCAGCCAAAGAGGAATGGGGTCCCCATTTCTACTCAGCACCAAAACCCTATGATCCCTTGTCTTTGGGCTTACGTCCTGTGGAATCCAGCACTAGACTTGAAGAAGTGAGGTGATTTCTAGTTCTAATGCTTTGTGATTCTGTGTGTCAGGAATCAAGCTAGCATTTGTCTAAGACAAAAATGGATCAATGTTCTTGTTTTCTCTGTCACATGCAAAAAAGTTAGCAAAGAGAAGAGAGTGACTCAGGAATTCTGCATGCTGAATGACATCTCTTTCCCTCAGAGAGGGACAGATACCTCCTGCCTCAACCAGCACCGAAGTTCAGAATCCACACCTTATCTTCCGTCCTAGTCCAGCTCAAACACTTTTTTTTTAAAAAGATTTATTTATTTATGCATACAAGCACTGGGGTACAGGCCAGAGGTGTGGGGGGCGGTGAGAGGATTCACCACAGAGAGCGGGGAGCAGAACAGGCAGATCAACAGAAGTACACTGCTGAGGGGAGCAGCGGGCACAGCAGGAGAGGTCTGCCGTGCCATGTGGGTTCCCTCCCTGGCCGGCAGCAGGGATCGAACTCATGCTGCAGTGGCCGTGGTTTGCTTCATAGTGCGTTGCTTAACCCACTGCGCCACCAGGGAGACCCTCAAACACTTCTTAAGAACCTCCCACCTAAGGGGCCTCCCTGGTGGTGCACTGGGTTAAGCAAGGCACTATGAAGGAAAGGGCAGCCACTGCAGCACGAGTTCGATCCTTGCCACCAGCCAGGGAGATGACCCACATGGCAGAGCAGACCTCTCCTGCCTCGCCCGCTGCTGCCCTCAGCAATGTATTTCAGTTAGTCTGCCTGTTCTGTTCCCCCACTCTGTCTCTGGTGGATCCTCTCACCCCTACACCTCTGGTCTGTACCCCAGTTCTTGTATGCATAAATAAATATATCTTTTTTAAAAAAAATCCCACCTAAGCTGCACAGACTCCCTCCTCAAGACACCACAGCACTCTGTCCTCACCAAACTGCCAGCCAGGACTCTCTTGCTCCTTCATCTTTGCATTCCCATACCTCACACTCCACTTGCACATAACAGGTACCTGAAGGTTGTCTGAGTAGGTAAAATTTTTGAATTTTCACATTTGCTATTTATTTTCTGTACCACCCTTGGAAAGTATCTCAAAACTCTCAGGGCTACTTCTATTCCTTCACACAGAAGTAATGATAATCAAATATTTGACCTGAGCAGAAATGTTCTTCCTGAAAGGGAAGAGTCGTAAATACTATAGATGGGCTAAAGTTGACAAGTCCACCTGGGCCCCACCCATTACAATGGTGGGAATTACTGGGCCTCAGAGATTCACAGGAGCCCCTCAAATCAGATCACCCTTCAGCCTCTGGGTAAGTTTGTACCCAATGAAAAGAGAAATAATCTGTTTTGCTTTCAAAAAGTTCCAATCAATCTTTGAAATAAATGTTACAATTCTCCAGGCTAGGTGACATGGGAGAAAACCTTCCTACAACGAGTCCCAATTCCCTCCCCTCGGCTTCAGTCCTCAGTGGAGGCAAAGAACATCTGCTCGTGGCCAGCAGTTCACATCGGGTGTCTGCTCATTCACAGCCCGGAAAAAGAGATCGGGGCAGGGACAATGGCAATCTGCTCTTTATGTTGAAACCCTGATAGTCATTGAATAAATGCCACAATGAGTCATCTTTTTTTTTAAGGTTTATTTACTTATACATACAAGAGCTGGGGTACAGGCCAGAGTCTAGGACAGTGAGAGGATTCACCAGAGACAGAGTGGGGAGCAGAACAGGCAGACAGACTGAAACACACTGCTGAGGGGAGCAGCGGGCGAGGCAGGAGAGGTCTGCTGTGCCATATGGGTCCCTTCCCTGGCTGGTGGCAGAGATATGACTCATCTTTTAAGATAGAAGAAAGTTTATGCCAACGTGGACTTATCCAGTTGTGGTTTAGCCACTTCACTTATACCATCACGCCTTTATGAGGAGCTTTTCTCCCTGAGCCTTAGTCATTTTACACTGAAAAAGATTCCACTACTTTCATCTATCCGCATAGGAAAACTGAATTACGAACAAAATAATTAAGTGGTTCTTCCCATGCCCCTTCTGAGCTCTATTTTACCTTAACCGGCATGTAATTACACATCATACTCTAGGTTCAAGTGTGTCATAACTTCATAAGGGTAACCTAACACTCTTAGTTTCCTTCAAAAGGGTACTAAAAATATTGTATCCATTTATATCTTCCTCTACAAGGCCTAGTTCTTCTGCCCACGTATCTTTTAGCAAAAATATCTTTTAAATATGTTGCATTTGCACTAGTGCTTGTTTTCTGCTTTGGGGACAGCCGCTACACGGCCAAAAGAACCTCATTTATGTGAAACTTGCTTTGCCTTCCTTGACAAAGGAATGTACTAAAGGCAGTTTCAACTACTATATCCACTGGGAGTGACTGGAGAAGAAATGATATCTGTTGTGCCTTCTTGTTGTCTCCAGAAAACTGTTTTGAGCCTTGATCTCCTTCAAGTCTAGCTTCTGAGAAAAGAACTCATGTATCACAGTTCTTAATTCATGAGAAGGGTTCATGAGTTCTGTGTATTATGATATATGAGAAAAACATCTGACTATATACAGATATAGTCATCCAGATGGCTGAAATATACTTATGTATCTTTGCTGTCTATACACAATTCTTATCGAGCACTCCCCAAAGTCTTAGAATTTCCAAAGTGCTGAGAATGATAAAGATGTCTTTTACTATGTTGCGAGTGAGGTGACCCAACCACGTGATTAGAAGGTTGAGACTTTCAGTCCCACCCCAGGAGAAAGGCGAGGGCTGAAGGTTGATTTCAATCACCAATGACCGATGAGTTAATCAATTCTGCCTATAAAAAAACCCCAAAGGAGGGGCTTGGGGCACTACCAACATGGGAAACCAGAGAGCTTCCACAGCCCCCAGACCAGAGCCCATGCTCCAGGAAGATGGATGCTCCTTTACTTAGGATCTTGCCTTACGTAGCAAGTCATCTGGCTCTTGACTGCTATTTTTCAGTATCTCCTGTAATAAATTGGTGATCCAGTGAGTACATGGGTTTCCCGAATTCTGTGAATCACTGTAGAAAGTTAGTCAAACCTAAGGAAAAGGTCATGGGAACCTCTGATTTGTAGCCAGTTGGTCAGAAGCACTGAGTAACAAATGAGTTTGCAACTGACCACTGAAGTAAAGGCAGCCTTGGAAGCCTGAATTTTAACGCTGGAATCTAACTCTAACACTATCTCCAGCTAGATAGTATCAGAATTGAGCTGAATTCTGACATGCTACTAGTGTTGGAGAAATGTTTATTAGTATGGGGAAGTCTCCACACACCCACACTGCAATGGGTCCAAGAACCCTATTCAACTTCCCATCTCCTCTTGGGCAATAGCAGAGTGCTCATACTCTGAGCCTCAAAAAATTTTTTTTCAATCACTTGGAGATTATTTTTACACTAAGACATATCATTATATGCGGCTTTGTTCACTGTGAAGAACTAGAAGAAGAAGAATATATTGAAGAGCTAGAGGAAGAACAGTTTTACCCTGGCTTATGTGAAACCATGGATGAGCGAAGATGAGAGTCCCCCAACTTAATGAAGGCTGTTGAGGGTAGCAATAGTCCCAACAAGCTGCTTGCATGATTGCCACCCCATGTTTTAAGGTGAGGCATGATAGGGCTGGGAGAAGATGGGGGAGTGAATGAGAACGTTGCATATATTTAAGCGCAAGGTAAATGTTACACCTGTTAGCTCAGGAGTTGATTTCACTAAATGTAAGATGTTTCATTATCATATAACAAACAAACCAATAAACAAGTAAAAATAAAATTGAACAGGGTTTAGCAATGTTTTCTGTGAAGGGTCAGTAAGTATTTTAGGCTTTGAAGACTGCATGTCTCTGTCAAAAGATGCAACTCTGCAGTTGGAGCACAAAGGCAGTCATAGAAAATATGTAAATAAATGGACACAGCTGCAATCCAGTGCAAGCACAGATGATCCTTGAACAACAACACCCTGTGTGATCAAAATCCATGTGTAGCTTTTAGCTACCCCAAAACTTTACTGTTAATAACCTGCTATTGTTTGGAAGCCTTACTGATAACTGATTATCAATTAGTACAAGTTTTGCATATTACATGTAATAAGAAAAGAAAATGTTGAGAAGATATATTTATAGTATTGCTCTGTATTTATCAAGACCTTAAGCTAATGTAGTCTGTTTATAAGAAAATCAGTATGAAAGTACAGATCAAACCCACTTTGTTCAAAAGTGGGCTTATATTTATTTACACAAGCAGTCAGTAGGCAACCTATGACTTTTGGGGGGGTTTGTCCACCTCTGAAACAGAGGAAACCTTTCAAGTAAGCAGAAACACTGCAGTACTCTCTACAAAGCCCTCCTTTACATAGGTTACAGAGTTACATGCACAATCTATGTTCATCTCTAGATCATAAACTCTTAGAAGGTGGAAAGCTTTGTCATGTCCACAACTGTATTCCCTGTATCAGGGCAAATACCTGGTTTGGCATAGGTGTTCACAATAAAGACTTATTAAATGAACAAATTAATGAATGAACAACCTATGGATTTGTAAAGGGTAATTTTTGACAGTAGCTAATTTCCTGCAACACCAATCCCAATCACACTATCATCTTCTCACACCTCTCTCTGTTGTAAAATTAGAGAAGTATATGGAGATTAGGGCACAATCCTTTAGAACCCTTCTAAAAACTTCGATACTAGTTTAGTGTGATCTGCTTTTCAACACCTAAGATAACATATATCTTACTTACATATTACTTTTTTCCTCTCTGGTTATGTCTGAGTCAGATCGATCTTTAATAAATGTATTTCCAAAGCAAAGGCAGTATCCAAGAAGACATAACCATTAATTATTGTCTTCAGTGAAACAGGTTCATGCACATAGTAACTTTCATGATATTGTCAAATATGGAGTTGGACATTACACCCTAAAACTTATTATCACTTTGGTTCTGGGCTGTTATCTTTTATAATAACTACAAGTGTAATACATGTTATCAGCACATTACACAGGTCATATGCACCTATGGTAAATGAATCATATCGATCTTTCCTCAAAAGTGTGTGATTGTCACAAGCTCTCAGTCATCGAGTGGCTACTAAGAGGTCCGAGGATGGTGGGAAAAGAACCCTATGAAATGTGAGACATCACTGTGGTCCTTCCATTTCTCAAAAATGTATTGGGATGACAAACTTAAAATTTAGGAAATTTTTAAAGTAAGATATGGTATATACCAATTAGTAAAGTCTAACTAGTATTATTAGTAAATTAGTATAGATTGAATGCTAAGTTCCATAGAAACCTAAGTTCAATTTGGGCAGAGCATAATGTTGAGAAAATTTCAGACTATAAAATTGGAACTTTTTCTCCTTATTCCACTCGCCAGAAAAACAACCAGAGACCCAACTAAGAGGAATAGGACCCTTGTTATCTTCAGAATAGCATATTTTTTAAAAGTGTGAGCAAAACAAATGTTAAAATACCCTGTTAAAGACCTAGTAAGTGCTCCCCCTCCCCCTTTTGAAAATAAGATATAAATCTATGCTAATCTTGCAGCACATAAACAAAGGTGTCTAGCCTCCAAAGATGTGCTTTCTTCAAACTGAGACAAGTTCCCAAGCACATTAGGTTTGATTCCAGCTGCACAAGTGAATCCCATTACATGCTATGATGGGTTTGACTTTCAAAGCACAGTAAATTAGGCACTTAATGTGCAAGGATGCTTCAGTTTCCTTGGAAGGAGTCAGGAGTGGACGCTTTCTGTTTGTGCCAGACATTTTTGTAGGATTATTGAGTTATTTCCCTAACATCAGACAGCTCCTCCGTAGGAACAGCGAGACTGAGCACCAATGTCCACATCAACCTGGGTTGCCATCTCAAGAGGAACTTCTTTGCTTGCAAGTAAAGACATCTCTGAGTTCTTCTTGCAACACTTTCTTAGTATTTTAATACATTGGCCCCAGAAAATGATTTGTTTCATCAAATTCTATTACAAGATAATTTTTTAGAACATGTATTAAAGAGGATGTTAAACTATGTTTCAAAGGTAAGCACAACTACAATCTAGGACATGGTTACACTATAACCTCAAAATAATATGTTTGCAAGTCATTCAGCACACACCTCTGTTTGTACATTCTTTCAGTCAACCATATCAACCACTAGCCATGATAGGTCTATGATAGGTCATTTCTGACATTCTGGTCATGGGCCCTTCTCAGAACACCATAGTTGTCAAATACTGTTGATGAAGAGAATCAACAGTTAAGTCAGATGCTATTCCCAGGCTCACAGATCAACACATACAGAAAGATCAGTACATACCACATATATTGAGAATTTTGCCAGGCTCCACAAGGCAAACAGCCCTGCCATAAATACACACACACACACACACACGTGCGTGCGCGCACATACACACACACATCACAAATAGAAAAACAGAAGGGCGAGGTAGAACTTCAATTCAGCAAGATTCTACAAAAGAAATGGAATAAGCTTGCTGTAAGCATAGCAGTTAAGGAAAAAAGTAATAATGAAAAGGCAGCAAGCAGTGTTCCTGGCAAGATTTAGATGGAAAAACAGCAACAGATCCCAGAAGTTAAGCCGTAGCCAGAAATAACCTAAGCTCAAGCCACTTTAAGTAAGGGCAGAATAATGCTCACCAAAGATTCATCACACATTTGCCCCATCCTCTGGGCCTCCAGGTTGAGCAAAGACTTGAGATCTGCTACAAGTCGGTCAGCAAACATCTACCAAATACCTGCTGTAAGTTCAGACCTCTGTGAGTTATCAAGCACATGCTTGGTCAGGCAGAAGCACACCAGGCACTATTTAGGCACTGTGGATGATCTTCAAAACTGCCTATGGGAGGCATTTCTGCACTCTTACACGTGAGGGGACTAATGTTAGGGGAATTTCCTGAGACTACGTGTGTAATAAATGGTCAAGGCCCTGATCTCAGCTGGGCCTGACTCCAAAGTCCATGAAGCCACATTGCCATGCATAAAATATGGCTCCTGCTTTAAAGAGGCTTAATAACCTAAGTCAATTAGCAATCAATATGGTCAATGTAATGAAAGGCTAACAAGCATTTAAAACTTTAAAGAGGGAAGAGAAATGAGTAGACTTCTACGAAAGAAGTGGCGTGTGGGCTCCTCTTCCAAGGAAGGGGAAAATTTGCACAGGAGAGAGCAATTTGAGCAGTGACACTGCAGCGGGATTGATCCTGGCCTCCTTAGAAGGATAGCAAGAAGACCAGACCACACTGTACACAAAGACATACGCAGAACTGAAAATAGGATTTAAATGGGGGTGGGGATGGGGAGGGTAAGAAGCCTGATTATGAAAGGCCTGATAATCAGGCAAGTTATATTTATCTTGAGATAGTGAAAGAATGGAGATCCCAGAAGTAGAGCCATAGCCAGAAATAACATAAGCTCAAGCCACTTTAACTAAGGGCAGAATAATGCTCACCAAAGATTCATCACACACACTTGCCCATTCTCTGGGCCTCCAGGTTGAGCTAAGACTTGAGATTACAAACAGACAAGGTTATAAACAGACAAGGAAAGATATGAGGAAGTGATCCTTTAAAAAAATTAGGTGGACATCAGAATATTGAAGAGGCCAGAGATGGGTGTATCTCAATCGTTCATTCATTCATTCAGCAAGCATTTAATGAGATTTGCTAAGGTAGCTAAGACTTGGTTGTTCCAGTCTACAGGAAGGAAGGGTGAGGCTCTAGATTAGAATATGAGGAATGGGTTTCTATAAATCATATTTAAAGGTCTTGATTCATCAATATAAAGGATGAAGGAAAAGGTGTAAAGATTATTTCAAAGGTTCAGGATTGACATAATTTCCATCATTACTAAGAACTTCAAAAAGCAATGAGAATAAAACAAAGAATGAAAGTATAAAGAGAGCTTTGGTGAGGTTGAACATCAACAAATAAACCCCAAAAGGCCTGTTCAATATCTTACTGGCTCCTTTACCCACAGTCTGCAGGTAAGATACTTAAGTGAGAGAAACCATTTTTTTGTAACTAAATGCTGAGTTACCTTGGCAAGAATGATAGACCTCTGCCTCCTTGGACAGGTGCCATCAACCCTCCAACAGATCTTCCCTTCCATCATCTGAAACTAAACAGGTCTCATTGAGAAATGTGGCTGCCCACAGGCAGAGTGGATAAGGGGAATGAAAAGTGGGTAGGGTCACTGTAGAGGGCTAGGCCTTGGGGGAGGGGGTGGGTAGTAGTACAGAATATAATTTTAAATAAGAATCCCAGAGCTTTCTCATTTCTACACCCACAATTACTGGTCTTCAAAAAAAGAAGAAGGCTTTAAAGATTCTTTACCAAATCGAAGTGCTTTGTTCAGAAACTATTTCAGATGTGCATATTTATGCATACATTAACTCCTTGCACAGTTAGCATATGGTTGAGACAAATTCTTCTTATTAGTTTATATGTTGACTACACAAATTTAAAACTCATTTAAATTTTACATTCAGCAATAAGACAACCCACTATTGGGGCACATCCTGAAAGCCCACTCACAGGAAAATGGGAGAAATGAAAACTGTAGCTCCCAAACTTCTAGTGCTCCAGGCTAAAACAAAACAAACAACAACAACACTAGTGGCACTATCTTCCAAACATCTGGTCCTGCATACAGAATCCAGAGTGGGATTCTCTCACATAGCCCAGCTTTAGCAAAAGCAGATCTTTATTTAGTTATAAGTGGAAATGAATACTCTTATCTGCAAAATGATGCAACAAACTACTTTTACATTTAACAGTAAAAGTAAAAGCTCTCAATGTTAGCGCCAAAGTCAAACTTTAAAGGTGCATGACAAAAGAAAACGGGGTTCCGGGAAATTCCTAAACATCCCTCTCTCATATAACATCTGCTCGGATGAGAGAGAAATCCAGTTAAAAATGGTTGCACATAAAAGTGAGGATTCTCGCTCAGACCCCTTGCGGGACAGCCAAAGGCCTAGTCAGAAAAATTCCAAGAGCAAGTCGTCTGCATTCTACTAAGATGCTTCAAAGAGGCAGAAATCTTTGCCCTCTTTAAGACTAAAAGATGAACAGCTATCAAAACCTTTCAGACTCTGAGGAAACGAGAGTTTTTCAAGCCGAAGGGGAGAGATCCACATGACCGAGATGAGAAACTACAGCCCATTAGGCTCTCCCTCCCCCTCCGATCTCTCACCGGAGACCCCGGCTGGAGTCCCTCCGCAGCTCCAGTCCATCACCCCGAGTGACAGGTCGCCCAGCGGAAGCCCCCAAACCCCCGGTCCCACTTACTGGTGCCGCGAATACAGGCGGGGGTCCGCCCCTGCGGTGAGTGTAGCTCTTCAGCGACTGGGGCGCAGCAGTCCGCTCGGGGACTGGGGATGGGGGCGATCCCTGCTAGGACAGGCCGGAGGGTCCGTGCAAGGACGCCCGGGAGGACCGGCGAGTCGCTCGGGCCGCACGGAGCATGGTACAGCGACGAGAACCCCGCCGTTCTCCAGCCTCCGGCAGGAAAACAAACAAAAGGCAGAGAGGCTGCTAGTGGGGACAACCGGCCGCTTTCCCTGGGAAAAGTTACCCTGCAGCTCCCCTCGCTGGTCCTGCGCGTCCCTGCACCGCGTCCCTGCACCGCGTCCAGGCCGCCGTGGGCGCCTAGCGGCTGAGCTCGGTCAGCTCTGGCTTAGGGGCCGGGCCGGACAGTGCCCAGGGATCCCTGCGGCGAGCTGACCAAGAATGCTACCTCCAGCTCCAAACACGCCTTATTACAGATCGGCTGCACCGGTATCAAGATTTAGATATGGAGGCCGTGGATGCACACTATAAGAAAGTATCACTAGTTGTAATCATGATGAAAGCATTTTCTTGATTTTAAGAAACGTTATTGAGGTAGCACGAACTTGTGAATGAAATCAAGGCCTCTGAATGTACTCTCAAAAATGATTAAGGTAGCAAATCGTGTTTATATATAACACAATAAAAATATTTAAGATATAAATGCAACTAACTGTTAGCATTCATTTGAACTTTAAGAGTTCAATAGGAAATTAGTAATTGTAAACCATAATGATGTTTTAATAAAATAGGTGTTCAATTTATTACTACAAATAGTTATTATTTTAGTAAGCTTTATTGTATTTGTGCTAATTGACAGGATGTCTTAACATTCAACCTGGTAAATAAAACTCATTCTGAAAACATTTCAATACCCCATTCTTCATTTATAAACTTTTGTATGCAAAAGTCACTTTTATCATTTTTCTCTGTTACAAATCTTTACATCTAATTTTTTTCGATGGACTTAAATTTAAAAACCCAATTTTAAAGAGGTCATTGGGTCTGAAGACCTTTATTTGGTTGTCACAAATGGGAGGTGGGTATGGTATGACCCGCTCCTGGCATCTAGTGATAAGAGATGTTGATAAACATGCTACAATAAATAGAACAGCCCCCAATAACTGGTCCAAAATGACAACACAGTAGTCCCCCCTCCTCCATCAGGGACCGTCCAAAGACCCACAATGAAGGCTAAAATTCTTAGATAATACTGAACCCTATTAAATTATGCTGTTTCCTATACATACACACCTATAGACCTACAATAAAAGTTATTTTATGAATTAGGCACAGTACGAGATTAGTAACAATGAAAACAGAACAAATATAACAATATACTACAACAAAAGTTTTGTGAATGTTTTGGTTAAAAATAGGTGTTGGAAGAAAAATCATCATTAAAAGACCTAGCCTTATAGTCTCCCTTAAAAACTAAATGCAATTAAACTTCTGCCCTCTACTAAACATTAAGGTACTTTTCATAGGTCGCTGTTTTAGGGTGCAAATACACCCACTGGGAAAAAAAAAATCAAAATATGCCCACCAGAACGGGCAAACGCTAATATTAACAAATGCCATTTAGGACCATTCCTTCATCTTCCCACACCATCCTTACTTTTGTCTAGTATTTCAGAAAATATACTGCATTTCTAGGATCTCCAGAATATAAGTAATGGATCTAATACTATGATCACCAATATTTGAAGTTCAGTTTTGAAGATGGACTTAAAACTAATAAAGGAGATAAATATCATTGTTAGGGGGAAAGACCCTCCTCAATAAATTATACAAATAGGTTATGGACTTCGACCCCCATTCCAGACCTACAAGATCCAAGGACTACAAATCCCATAAGGTCATTATCAAAGAGCAAATCACTGGAACCTGAGGGTGGAGCTGAGCAGCCAGGCTAAATATAAAAGCAGACACATGGGCCTTGGGGGGTCGCTTTTTCCTTGGGAGTCAGCTCTCAGCACACCGTTGGGTTCCAGCTCCAAAGAACTGGTAAAATATTTACGGATCTGTATCCCTCTCTTCCCCTTGTGTTATTCACTACGCTATTTCTCCTTCCCTTGTAAATAAAACCCTTTATTAACCTTTGTTGTGTGTGCCTGCAGTTGGGGCATTATAAGTGCCGTTCAAGCACGCGGGTGAGGACCCAGTCAGGCAAACGCATTTTATATTAGGGTTGCCCTGTAACATCATTACATTAATAATAAATGTAATAGAACATAATATACAATAGTAAATAATAAGAGGGAAAAGTATTTGCATTAAAATTTGGGGATATTTGCTATTAATTTTTTCAAACGTGCTTCGGGGAACTGTTATATTAAAACTGTTAGATATTTTTTCCTCTTCTTTAATAATAAATACATAAGTTCTGAATTCACTCATTTGAAGGTAGTCTTTGAATCCTGATGACTGTTAGTTTCAAGCACCTAGTAGAAAGTTTAGGAAATCGCTGGTATGAATGAAAAGGCTGTAAGATTGAAGGATTTTACAGGACATGCAGGAGCTCATATTTAAAATAATTTAAAGTGCTGAAAAATAAAATACCTCCTGGTAAATAAGTGTTTCTTCTACGAAAAAGAAAGAAGGTGTTCGGGCTTTAAAAGGCGGGGCAAGCACCTAGCGCTGAGTTCCGACGCTCAGTGAGGAACAACTGACTACAAATACCAGGATGCTTCGCGGGGGTTGCTGCGCCGGAATCGTGCTTCTGGGTCCTGGGCTTCGCTGTCAGTCCCTTTTAAATGATGGGTTTTGTAGTGCGGCTTCCATTGCGCTGAGTTTTCTCTCACTGTAGTTACTCTCTTACACTCATCAACCTCCAAGCCCAAGCTTTAAAAAAAAATTAGTGGTACAATAGCTTATGACGCTAATGGGGTTTCACTGTTACCCCATATTCCTGGCCCTGTACTTTAGCCCGTCACCGAAAACCGTGCAGCTACAGTCCTGAGTGCCAAGTTCCATGCTTGCCTTAGGCTCTCAACCCTAAATTGGATCACAAACATTTCTTGGGGTAACTCTTGTTCAAGTTCGCCTAAGTGAGGCAAATAAGCGGGTCGAGTTCGGGGTTCGGCAACCTGGTGGCGCGCCCCGCGCTAATAGTAGGCCCACGCCCCCTCCGCCCTCCACCTGGCAGCGCGCACGGGAATGGGGAACTGCGCGGAGCCTGCGGCGGCGGCGGCACTGCGCATGCTCGGTGCGCCGCCGCAGGTTCCCGCAGCTGAGGAGGCAGCTCCGCCGCGGCGTCCCGGCTCTCCAGTGGGCTTGACGCTCCCCTGCTCGCCTCGTCCTCGCTTCGGCTGGCAGCGGGCGCCCTTCCGCTCCGCGAGTCCCCGGCCGCCGCTCCTGCGCGTCGGGATCTGGCCCCCTGCCCCGTGAAGATGGCTGCCGTACGCCGGGCCCGCAGTTACTGCCGCTGCCTGGTGCGCTTCTCCGACCGAGAACTCTGCTAAGCCCAACTGCAGCGGACTGGCAGGAGTAGACACCCGGACACCCAGCACACCTCCCGGTGGGGACGGTGCGGAGGGGGCGCGGAGAGCCTCTCGACGGCGGCCGGCCGCTCAGCCAGCATGGTATCGTGCGGGGGTTGGGGGAGCAGTGGGATATGGGGGTGCGGAGTGCCGGAGGGACCAGGCCTGGGAGGAGCTGCGAGAAGGGAAGACTGGGAGGAGTGGGAGCTGCATGGCCGCCACACGTTAATGGGGCCCCTAGCCTTGAATGCTCCTCCGTTCTGCTGAACGCCCCTTCCCTCAGCCGGGATTCGATGTGAGGAGAGCTGGTTTGCCGGACAGCAGAGAGAAAATGTTGCCTGTCCTCAGCCACCTAAGGACTCCTCCCTCTCGAGGGTGTTTTCCCAAGGCAGTGAGCCGACGCAGCATCTGAAATCTGAAATCGGGATGGAACCTAGGCTAGTGGAGACACCTGTTGATTGCTCTCCTTTTGCAAAGCCGTGCCCACGGAGAGGCTCCTCTAGCCCCTTTGGGAGTTCTGGTTTAGGACGCACCTGCCCCGTGACGCGTCAGTGCCCTGGGGTGGATGTTGGCGAGCAGTCCTGGTGGCCTGGGATTGGCTGGACTGTCTCACTTCACTGCGTGAGAGCAGCGTCAGTGCGGTCCAAATGCGGAGTCTGAGCTAAGCTCCAAAATTTGACAACGCAAATTCCATGGGACTCTTGCATGCTGGAACATGTAGTCTCTTTCCAGTGCTGCCCTTCTTTGGCTTGTCTTATATTGGCCATCTGAGAAACAAATTTCTGTCGAGGGTTGAATGAACCAAGGGGGAAAAGTTATCAGAGTAATTAGCTCATAGTAGACATACATATATTTCCTGAATAAATTAATGGCTGGATAAATTTATTAAGTTAATCTGAAGGACAGGAAAAGTTGAAACAGAAAATCTGAGGAAAGAAAAATTGATTATACTCCTAACCTTTCAGGAGTTCTCTGACCAGGATTAAATACTTAAATTTTTGTATTCCTGACCCCCATGTGTGAAACAGGAATAAAGTGATGAAAACATGAGCTACTCAAGTGAAATGTAATGTTTATGTCAAACTATATTGTAAAAAATGAAAAAGAAGGTGCAAATCACTGGGTGACAGCTGAGGACCTACTTATTTCAAGTGGTATATGAGTTGACAAAAATGTAGTAATAAAACCCTCAATTTGATTATTTCTTTCTTTTGTTACCATACTGTCAAAATCAAAGTAATGATGGATTAGAGCTGTATCATGACACAAAAGCTGTATTATAGGTTTCCTGTTCCTTTCCTCATCCTTGAGATGTGTGTGATCTATACATTGTTTTATTTGTTAATTTAAACAGTTTATTTTTTTGAGCACCTATTATGAACCGGGCATAGTGCTAAACTCTGGTATATTACTATATAACCAAACCTGTGACAAATGGTCACAGGTGACAATGGTCAGCTTTTAATTGCAGAATGTTACACATGAAAAGAGAACTCAAAGGTCATCAGAACCAGCACTCTACAGATAAGATAGCTGTGACCTGGACAGACCGTTACTCTGAATCAAGGAATGTGTAGGGCCACTAGTTACTGAGAGAGACAAAAATGATTTCAATGTAAGTTTTAAGTGATGAGATGCAGGCACAAGTATAATGTGAAACAAAAGAGGTAATTCAAGTGATCAGAAAATGCTTCCTACCGGAACGATCCCTGAATCGTGGAGGATAAAGAAAAGTAGCTGGTAAGGGAGAAGTCATTCCAGATGGAGAGAATAAGCAGCATATGCAAACACAGGACTGGAGAGAGCAGCAGAAACTCTTAAAGTGAAGTCAGTTTAGAATGATTGCTAGCAAGAGATAAAAGGCTGAATTATTGAAAGGATACCCTAGGGAATGCAAGTCTCCTTCCGTTAGCTGTGCTTAGAGTTTACTATAATAAAGCAGACTCTTATTTGAAAAGTAGGGAGATATACTTCTCAGTGAGATCTCTAAATTGAAAGTCCTTTATAGTATATTTTTCTATTAGTGATATTCTTAGTTGGGAAAGTTCTCAGAGCAATTCACATGTAGATATATATATTTATTTTGGGCGTGCTTCAATGTTCCAGTTTTCTCAAATTCATTCAGCATCATGGCTTCTCTTAATTATTTCTTGACTGACATAGCCTTTACAGAGTGTCAAGCACTTTACCATATACTTTCTAGTTTAAGTCTTAAAGGAACTTAAGCTTTGAGTCTGGTTGCCAGAGATAAGGTAGAAAAGGCAACTAAGTATATCTGGGTAATGTGCTAAAAAATTTGTAGTTGATACAAATGTCTCTGTCCTGCCTGGAAACAAATTATAAGTAGAATTTGCAATTGTAAAACTTACTATCTTTGGAATAAGTAAAATTGTGTAATTGATATTTTTGTTTTTAACCTTCAACATCATTTCCCTGATTGCTACATGTCTTTATAGGATTGAACACACTAAGTGTTGAGTAAGTTTCATGTGCTAATAATAAGCCCATTAACTAACAGACCGATATGAAGCATCACTTCATTTTCACTGGAATGTGGAGTTCAGTTTAATTTAACAAGCAATTATTGAAAATAAATAAAATAGAAGTAATCTGACCTGAGACTTTTTTTACACCCCAAGCCATAGACAAAAATTCCAATCAGTTTTATTCCAATACAGTATATAAAAAATCTGGATGTACAAAACAGAGCATTATGAAATATTAATAAAAATTATATTTGGATATTAATAACATGCCAGTTGTGTAAAAGAAGGGATATCTATATAGGACTGTATGGTCCTGTTTTCTAAAGCAAAGTTGTTCTTTCTAACCATCTACCAAATACCTATCAGTGAAAATATTTATGACAGTGTTAAAAAATTACAGGATCAAATTTTACGTATTGTAATAACTAAGCAATAAAGAAGATACAGAAAAAGAAGCAATTATATATTTACTGGGTATGTAATAAATAGAAGATAAATAATAGATTACAAAGGGAAGCTGATGTTTGCATATTCCTGATTATTTTTTTTTCCTTCCCTTTAGGCAGAAGCTGAGGAAGATTGTCATTCTGATACTGTCAGAGCAGGAGATGATGAAGAAAATGAAAGTCCTGCTGAAACAGATCTGCAGGCATGTCTCTTCAGTTGTATACTTAATTCGTATCCCATTATTTTCCATGCATAAGCAGAAGTTGTTCATTATTGTGAAAATTTGTGTTTATTTTGCAATGAATTTAACTGGTTAAAAGAATGCTTAAATTGTGACTATCTTATAGATTTCTTTTTCTGTTAAAAAAATCAATAATTGCTGCTATGTAAATCTGTGGGTTTAAAATATTTAAACCAAGGCTCAAGTGTGACTGTATATTTAAAGAAAAAAATTGATAGAATTGACCACTTACAAGTTTAAAATCTATATAAAGGGCCTTCCTGGTGATGCAGGGTTTAAGGACAGTGCTATCAGTCTGTCACTAGCCACTGCTGCATGAGTTTGGCCATGGAGCGGACCCACATGGCACAGAAGACTTCTTCTGTCTCTTCCAATGCTCTCCACAGCAGTATATTTCAGTAGATCCACCTGTTCTGCTCCCTGCTGTCTCTGGTGACTCTTCTTAGCTACCCTGCCCCCCCCGCCTCCGGCCTATATCCAGTTCGTGTATTCATAAATAAACCTTTAAAAAAAAACACAAAACCTATATATAGCAAAAGATATTTTAAATATAGAGAAATAATCAGCTGGAAAACTGTTTACCACAAATGAGCAGAGGATTGATAAGTCTCAGTATATAGAACATTTTTACAAATTAGTAAAAGAAACACAAGATTAAAAGATATGGGCAACTAATGGAAAAGAAAATATAACTGGCTATTTAAAGAGATAATTAGCCTCATTCATAATTTAAAATATACAAGTTAATTTTCAGTAAGATTCTTTTTATTTATTTATTTTTTTAAAATTGGTTAATTCGGTGAATAACACCCATTGCTGTCCAGGCTAGGAAAACTCTCATGTAGTATACATGGAAGTGTAAATTGCTACAACTTTTTGGAGGGCAAGCTAACAATTGGAGTGCATCATCAAGTAGGAGTACTGGTAAAGACTTTAGGTCAGAGGAGTTTGTGTTATGTGTTAGCAGGAAGGTTGGAGACAAAACAATGTACACAGAATGTAAAGAAAAGTCATTTTTTACATATTTTATATGTTCCTTTTTTAAAAAAAAGCCAAGAATAATATATACAGTCCTATTGGCAATAGCCCTCCACGGGCCAGAGGGCCTCCCAGGTTGGGTTCCCTGGAAAGCTGACCGTTAGGTAGAAATTACTTTGAAGAAGGTTTATTAGGGAGTGTTTGTGGGACCAATACTTGTGAAAGGAGAGGAGAAACTCTGGAATGGGCAGGGAAAAAAATTGAACTGCTGTGCAGTCTTCATGGTTGCCTTACCCAATCCTGGGCAAGTGTTGAGGATGGAATAACCTTTCAGGCCTGATAAAGCTATTGATCTGGTCCATTGATCATTGGATCTCCTGAGAAAGGGGAGTGAACTTGCTGAGACAGTGTCCAAATGGGCCAATAGCAAGATGATTTTGGTAGCACTTTCAACAACTGGCGTCATTGGTACTTTATTCCTAAGGGCATCTGGGCTGCACAGCGGGATCCTCCACACATTGGACTTCACTTTGTATCTAAAAAATTTGAAATGATGTGTATTAGGAAAAAAGCTTCCTTTTTAAACCATTTTTTAAGAAGAATGGTTACTAAAGAAAGACTTTGGCCTTACGGATTTTTTTTTTTTTTTAGCCACACTCTTAACATTATTAGGTGATATATACCAACTCAAGAAATGTTTCAAAGTGTCTAAGTTCAGTCCCTAAGTAATGGCTTATTTTTCAGTTCAAATTAAAATTTGGTTTTTGGTACCATCGGATTTTCTCCTGTACAGACAAACTTAAGTAGAATTTCTTTTAAGTTTTAAACAAAAAATTAGTTGAGAAGATGGTAGGTGCTTAATGGGTATTAATTTAATAATTTAAAGAGTATTTTCTAGTCCTAAATACATTTATGAAAATTTATGTTAGGCTAGTGACACATTGTTTCAAGAGTGAGCTGTTCTTCCTTGGTAAATCCTGATATATTTTTCTCCCTACAGGCACAACTCCAGATGTTCCGAGCTCAGTGGATGTTTGAACTTGCACCAGGTGCAGGCTCTAGCAATTTAGAAACTCGACCTTCCAGAGCAGCAAGAGGTTCTTTACTGAAAGCCACAGATTCCAAAGGAAAGCAAGAACTAGCAAAAGAAGAAAAGTTAAGTATTATGGGCATTGTGCTAAGTTAACTTTTGGGAGGGGAGGGGAAGCACGTAAAAATTTTCATTGACTTAAGTAGTGATTATAATTGTATTCTGATGACATAATCATGTAAGTTACACAATAAAATTTTTCATCATGTGGAAAAAATTTGACAAGTTTATTAGCTTATTTGTCCCTCATTACTTCTAGTGACTTTGGATGATACCATAACTCCTTAATGGCTTCTTTCCTATAGAAAAAACTTTCTATAGGAATTATATTAGTAATTTATAGAACCCTGAGATTCATGCCTCTAAATTTATTAACAGAAAAGCCCAAAAGGGAAAAAAAGTCCTTTACTTTTAACACCTTTCCAAAGATTTAATGTAGTATTTTATTACTACATTAAATGTGATGTATTAATCACTTCCTTATTCTGGAAAATTGAAAGTGCTTACACTGAAGAAATTGTGCATGCTATCCGATTGTTCACCTATGTTAATATTCACATGAAGTAGACATAGTACACCAATACTCTTTTCATTTTTCTCCACTTCTGTAGAGGCCATTAACTTTACACCATTAGATACCAGTTTTTGTTCACAGATAATTTTCTATTTAATAATTTACACTACCCATGATAACTAAAATTTTCCTTATTCATTTTGTTTTAATAATTTAATAATTTTATTTTTTAAATAATTTTTATATTGAGGGGCTTCCCTGGTGGCGCAAAGAGTTAAGGCACAGTGCTGTGAAGCTATCCATAGCCACTGTAGCATGAATTTGATCCCCAACCAGGAGCTGACCCATATGGTGTGGCAGACCTCTCCTGTCTTGCCTGCTGCTCCCCTCAGCAGTGTATTTCAGTCATCTCTTATGCTCTGCTTCCCACTCTGTCTCTGATGACTCCTTTAATCCCCCCTCCCGTCCCACTGGCACCTCTGGTCTGTACTCCAGTTCTTATATGCATCTTAAAAAAATTTTTGTTATATTGAAACAATTACAGAGTCACAGGTACAAAAAGTCCTGTGTATCCTTCACCCATGCTCCTTCAATGGTGACAACCTACATAGCTGTGTGCTATCAAAAACATGGAACTAGACATTGATATAATCCACAGAGCTTATACACATTTCTCAAATTTACAGGTACTTTTTTGTGTGTATGTATATAACATTCTATGCAATTGAATTGCATGTGTAGCTTAGACCATTTCCTTAAATTTTTTTTTTAATTTTCAGGTTACATTTTTACTCCCCCATATGTGTACATGTTGCATTCTGTCTCTGCCAATACCCCATTCTGTCTCTTAAGACATTTCCCTGTCATTTCCATAGAGATTACACCAACTTGCATTCCCAGCAACATTGGATGAGAGTTCTGTTCTGCTTTTTTTTTTTTAAGATTTATTTATTTATGCATACAAGAGCTGGAGCTTGGCCAGAAATGTGAGGGGGGTGGTGGTGAGAAGATTTACTAGAGACAGAGTGGGAAGCAGAACAGGTGAGTATCTGTTGAGGGGAGCAGTAGGCAAGACAGGAGAGGTCTGCTGCCCCATGTGGATTAGCTCCCTGGCTGGGGATCAAACTCATACTGAAGGCTGCTGATAACTTCATAGTGCTGAGACTTAATCACCAGGGAAGCCTGAGAGTTCTATTTTTCAGTACATTCTGGCCAACATTTGTTTCCATTCTTTCTGGCATGAGTAATTTTCACAGGGGTGAGGTGATTGATACCTTATTGTGCTTGTGACTCGCATTTCCCTTATAAAAGTGATGTTGAACAATTTTTCATATGCCTATAGTCTGAATGTCTGTAGAAAAAAATCTATTTTGGTCTTTTGCCCATTTTTTGATTAGGTTGTCTGTTTTTTTTGTTGTTGTTGTTGGTGGTGGTGGTGCATATGACTATTTTGTATATTTTGGAAATTAACTCCTTGTCAGATGTGTGATTTGCAAATGTTTTTTCCATTTTGTAGGTTTCCTTTTTGTTTTTGTTTTTGTATTGGTGGTTGTTTCTTTTGAGGTACAAAAAAGTTTTAGTTGATATAGTCCCATTTGTTTCTTTTCACTTTTGTTTTTACTAGCCATTGAAATTTAGTTCCCAAATACATCTTTATGGTGAATGCCCTGTAGTATGTACCCTGTGTTTTCTTTTAATGGTTTTGGTTTTTATATCCAGATCTTTAATCCATTTCGAATTAATTTTTGTATATGGAGTTAAGTGTGTTCTAGTTTCACTTTTTTTGCATATGACTTTTCATGTTTCCCAGCACCATTTGTTAAAGAAACTTTCCTTTCTCCATTGTGTGGCCATGACTTTACTTCTGCAGCAACTGTTATGATGTCATCTCTTTTATTCTGATTTTATTTGGGTTTTCTTTCTTTTTCCTTCATAAGTCTAAGAACTGCTCAATTTTGTTTAGTTTTTCAAAGAGCAAGTTCTTGGTTTCACTAATCTTTTGGATGTTTTGTTTTATTTTCCACATGTTTCTGTTACAATTTTTATTATTTTCTTTCTTCTACTGACTTTTGGGTATGTTTGTTCTTTTTTTAGTTGCTCAACTTCTGATACTAGATTGTTTATTTGAGATTTGGGAAGGGCAGGGGGACCTATGTTGCTGTGAACTTCCCATATATTACAACTTTTAGAGCATCCTATAGACCTAGTAGCTTTTCTTTCCATTTCCATTAGTCTCCAGTTACTTTTTTTCTTTCTTCTTTGATCCTGGAGTTGTTCAGAAGCATTTGTTTAGTCTCCACATGTTTTGGCTTATATGAAGATTCTTTTTAAGGTTAATACTTAACTTTATATCATTGTACTCTGTGAATATACTTGATAAAATTTCTATTTTCTTGTATTTTTCTGAGACTTGTTTTATGTCCTACTGTATGATCTATTCTTGAGAATGTTCCATGTGCACTTAAGAAGAATGTATATTCATTTCTTTTGGGATGGAAAACTCTGTAATTGTCCATTAGATCCATCTGGTCTAACACTTCATTTAAGGCATTTAGTTCTTTAATTTCCTGTCTAGATGATCTATCCCTTCATGTCATTGGTGTGAAGTCTCTCACAATCCTTGTATTTTCATCAATATCTTGTTCTGTCAATAGTGCTTTCTATAACTAAGTGCCCTTGTGTTAGATGCATAAATATTAATAAGTTATATCCTTTTGATGAATTTGAACCCCATTTTAAAAAATCACAAATTGAAGGACATTTAGATTGTTTCTAATTTTTGGCTATTATGAATAAGCTGTTATGAATGTTTACATGCAGGTTTTTGCATGAACATAAGTTTTCATTTCTCTAAGATAAATGCCTGTGCTGGGTTGTATGGTAAGTGTGTGTTCAGTTCAGAATAACTCCCAAACTGCTTTCCAGCGTGTCTGCACCACTGATGTTCACTGCAGCAATGCATGAGTGACCCATTGTCTCTGCATCCTTATTAGCATCTACTGCTATCACTACCTTTTAATTCAAACATTCCAAATAGACATCTAGTGTTACTTCTTGAATTTTGCTTTGTGTTTTCCCAGTGACATTCCCCAGTTGAATGTCTTTATCTGTGTCATTTTCCATCTTTATATCCTTTCTGAAATATGTTTGTGTTTTCAGTTGAGTTTTAAGAATTCAATGTGTATTCTAAATACTAGTCCTTTATTGAATATGTGACATGTAAAAACTTTCAATTTGCAGCTTCTTTTTTCATTTCTCTTAAGGTATTTTGCAGAGCAAAAGTTTTTCATTTTGATGAATCCAATTTATCAAGGTTTCCTCATGGATTGTGCTTTTGGTATCTCGTACAATAATTTTTTGTCTAGTCCTCAGCCTTCGAGACTTTTTTTTTCCCTAAAAGTTTTACATTTAAGTGTGTTTTACATTAAGTCCATGATTCATTTTCAGTTAATTTTTTAATGTAAGATGTGGTTTTAGGTTGAGGCTCATTATTTTGCCTATTGGATTTCCAACTGTCCCAGCATTATTTGTTTTTTTTTTTAAAGTAGTAATAATATTTATTGGGTGATAACGACTGTGCTTACTGTATTTCTTTTTTTTAATTTATTTATTTTTATTAAAATATTTTAAAATTTACATATACTTGCCATTAATTGTAATCCCCATGTATTCCCCATCACCATCTCACCAGTGCACCATCACCTCAGTCCCTCGTGTTCCCATCTTCCCTCAACCCTCCCCTCCAGCATTATTTGTTACGAAGCTTTCACTACTCATTTTTAATAGGTTTTCAAAAATTGTTTTTCGATGTTTATTTTTACAGGCTCGAGAACTCTTTTTAAAAGCAGTAGAAGAAGAACAGAATGGCGCTCTTTATGAAGGTAAAAACTGATTCTGGGATTATACTCTCATAGCATTGCTAAATAACAGCTTTTTGTTATTGACCTATTTTTTTTTTTTTGTATTAGTATAGAACATCAATCTTCCAGTACTTGAAGTTGCTTTTTTAAAAGAATTAGAAAAAAAAGTATCTTTGGATAAATTTATCTCTTTCTAAAAAATATTGCTGGGAAACATCATTATAGGATGAGCAAAATAACCTTTTTCTACAGTTAGGTTTTACTGTTTATTCTTTACTAGTAAAGTCTTAAAAATATTGTTACTCATTTAGAAATAAGATATGTTCCTTTTATAAATGAAAATTACTACATAGGAGGGAAATATAAAGGATAGACTGAGTACAAAATACATATTTTCTAAATTATAATTTATATTTTACTAAAAAGAATACCCTTCAGCTTTGTCCCTTTTATTTACCCAGTAGAAATGCATAAGTAAACAAAGTAGAGGGGCTGTTTATAGTTATGCTTTCATTTTGTAATGGTATAGCTAATAATTGGGGTATGGGAAAAGTGCTTGCACTTGAATCACTTGAAAATACCCCCAAAATAACATTTTCAGAATTGCTGTATTTATTTGTAAGTTTCTTCTAGTGATATTTTTACTCTGAAATACTAAAGAACCCAAGTAAGCAAATCCCTTCAGTCTTCACTAGTTTGTAAGGCTCCCATCTCCACTTAGTGTATTATATTCACCCAGAGTAATAGAGCATGGCAGTGCATTGGAGTGAATAATCTTCCTCTTAGGGGAAAAGAATTAATTGTTAATTGGCCTCTATAGTTCTATTGGCATGAGAGATTATTAAATAATATAATTCTAAGCCACTGGCCAGGAAATTAAAAAAAAAAAGGTTTTAAGAGTTGTATAGCCAAATAAGAGGCAGCTCAGTTAAAGGAAGTTGAATTTGAAGGATAAATTCTGAAAAATTCTTGTCTTTATTCCACTAAGTAAGAAACAGTTGATTTTATTCAACTCTGTATTCTCAAAAGAAAAGTCTACTTAAAAGTGTTTTTGTTGGGGCTATAACAGTTGCATTTTTCAAGGCCTGAAGAAAGACTACCACATAAGATCACTCCTGCCAAACATAGGAGAGTGAAGCAAAAGATGGGAAGGACTAAAGATAAGAATTAAGTAGAACATCTTAAGCTTCTACCTTGAGAAAAGAGATTATGTGTAGCTGATTTGGAAATAAGTTTGTTCACTGAACTCTTGTTGCATGTAGAAAAAGGGAATTTGTAAAGAATGTTACCAAATTAAACCACAGTTAAGGGTAATCAAAGGAAATGACAAAAATGTGTGGCCATAGCTAATTTAGCTTTATTTCTTCTTTTAGCCATCAAGTTTTATCGTAGGGCTATGCAGCTTGTACCTGATATAGAGTTCAAGATTACTTATACCCGGTCTCCAGATGGTGATGGCGTTGGAAACAGCTAGTGCGTATATAATTTGATAGACAGTAATACTTAGTTTGTTTAAGTTAAACGTTTTTTGCCCTGTTGATTTTTAATATAAGAAGATGGTGCTGCTCTTGTTATGTAGTCTTCAGTGTAAAGACTTGTTTCTAAAGCTATAGAAAAATTTAATTAGGAAAATTTTAAGATTAAAATATAGAAATGCATATTATAAAGAGATACAACAAGAATAAGTGACAGAGGTGACTTTTTAAAGAAAAGCAGTGGTTATTGAAACAAGTAAATTAATACATTTCAACTTTCTGGAGCCTATTTAAAGTTAAAACTATTAAAGTTGAAATGATAGTGGTTGAAATTGGTTGATGAGTACATGGGGTTTTATTGTACTAGTCTTTCTCCTTTTTGTTCATGTTTAAAACTACATTAAAAAAAAAGACTGGGTATTGTTAGGGAAATGATGAACTGTAACAATGTTTTATTCTTTCAAGGTATGTAGGTGGAGTGTTATTAAGACATTATTAAGGTTAATTTAAGGAACAGTTGTTTGAAAGCACAGATATAGGATACAAGCAACTGTAAAAGAAACCGTGTTAGTTTGGATAGATGCTGCTTTCATTGAAGTCATTAATTGGGATTGATAGTTTGATATGGATGAAGGTCAAGAGAATATATTTTTAAGTCAATGCTCTTGAGGTTATTTCTAAGACAATTATAAAATTGTTTTGATATAAGCACTCTATCTCCAAAATTTCAATTTTGGTGATATTAGTGGAGAGGGATTCTGTACCCAAGAGGGAATGTCAGGTTTAAAATGAGCAAAACATACAAAAATAATGTTTTGGTAATGAGACATTATATTACTATTATAGTATTGCATATGTTATGAAATAATAATTATGAAATAATTTAATAATTACCTTTGTTAATAACATGCTTATTGCCAGTGTTTTAAACTTTTAGTATTAGTGCTTTAAGCTTTGAACATGTTCCATTTTTGAACTTTTTGTTTAATAATATTGTTAACTAAATTGTATTTAACAGTGTATGGTAGTTGATATTCAAAAGAAATCATTTGAGCTATTCTAAACCTTTAAATTTGCATTGCATTACTTAGACCCAGCTTTTAGCCAGTTTTATAAATAGTTGCTAGATGGTATTAAAATAATTTGATTAAAACATTAAGCATTTCTTTTCTCTCCCATCCTTTAATCTAAACCTAGTGCTGTGAAAGTTCTTTTTCAGTTGTTTTTTTTCATTTCTCTCCCATCCTTTAATCTAAACCTAATGCTGTGAATGTTCTTTTTCAGTTGTTGTTTTTTTTTTTTTTTCATATCAGATCTAATAAATCTTAAGTCTCTTTCCTGGTTTTTGCCTTCTGTAAAATGCTAGTAAACATTGAGTTCATCTAGCCTCATCCATGCTTGCCTTTTCTTATGTATTAAACCCTTCTTAGTTTTCTAACTTCATCCTCATCTAAGTTTTTTTGTTAGTCTTCATTTTTAACAAAAATGAAAGGTTATTTTCCTACAATCCTTAACTACATATTTGTTTATATTGATCAATAATTTATGGACTCTGATAAAATTTTTTAAATTAAGGCACTGGTAGAATACCCTTGGTAAGTGAGTACCTCAAATCAAAAAAGATTTTATTTTTATCCAATTAGAATGGATTATGGAAACCTAAAAGACTTTATTTACCTAAGGGTTTTAAAATCACTTAAAATTGTCTTTTTTATTAACTCATGAAATCTCTACAATAAAACTAATTAATTTTCAATACCTGCAGCCAAAAGTTCTAATTCTTTTTGGGTAGGTATTAAAATTATGAAAGCTTTTTTTCTTGGGATGACTTGTCATGACACCTTTTTCTGAGGCATGATAAGTTTGTCACAGTTTGCTTTTCGATGAGTTTCTAAAGCAGATTTGAAAGTACTGTGAAAACAGCAGTTTCTAAGCTATATGCTTGTAGACAGAGGCGTTTTTTTTTTTATTTACCTCCCTCTTTTTTCAGCATGGAAGATAATGATGATGATAGCAAGATGGCAGATCTCTTGTCCTACTTCCAGCAGCAGCTCACATTTCAGGAGTCTGTGCTCAAACTGTGTCAGCCTGAACTTGAGAGCAGTCAGACTCACATATCAGGTGTGAATTCATACTTGTTATAACTCCATGAGAAATCCTTTCATCTTAGATTAAGTTTTCTAAATTTACTAGTTCAGATCATTTACCTATAATGTTAGTTCAAATATGGTGGGAGATCTGGTTATAAGTACTGTGTTTATATATTCATTAGGTCTTCAAAATTTGAAGCAGAGTTTATAGTACAGTTTTTTAAGATCCCATGCTTTTTTCAGTGAAGATGTATGAGGGTAAGTATTGGAGTTGTTGAGACAGCTCTGAGAAAATTGGAAGAATATTGGTATCAGATGTTTCTGCCAAGTTACTAATTCTGAGCTAGGCTGAATGTTTAAAAGTCAGTGTTTTTCTTTTTCCTTTCTTATGTTAAATGTTGTTTATTTATGGGAAGTTTATGGGATGTTGTTTCTTTTTCCCGAGGACAATTGAAAAATTTCAAGGAAATGAAAATAACTTTTTAGTGTTAGCAAATTCAATATAGATGACCTGTGTCATTTTTTTCTAAAACATTTATTTAAAATATCTTGGTGATAAGGTGACCTACCCAGAGAAAGGAGTACTTTATAAAAGCAGTTTTAGATCTGTTCTGTATTAAAAAAGGAGTGAAATTTTTATGTCTTGATGTTAGGAATGGTTATAACTTTGAGGGACTTAAATACACTTAGGCTATACATACTCTGAGCATTACTGAGGGTATGATTTGTAAATTTCTAGGAATATGTAAGATAACTGCTTGGGAACCTAGCAGTAGAATGACATATAGGAGAGTCACGTTTTTATTTTGCAGTGCTTCCAATGGAGGTCCTGATGTACATCTTCCGGTGGGTGGTGTCCAGTGACTTGGACCTCAGATCATTAGAACAGCTGTCACAGGTGTGCAGAGGATTTTATATCTGTGCCAGGTATTTGAATTGATTTGTTTGTAGGTTTCTTGGTTTGTTTTTTTCCATCTGATTACAAGTTAGTACTTGTTAGGAATTTTATTATATATATGTTATTTATTTTTATTAATGCATATAAAAACTGGGTGTAGCCCAAATATATGGGGGTGAGAGAATTTCCAGGAGACAGAGATGAGAGCAGAACAGGCAGATGTACTGAAATAAACTGCTGAGGGAGCAGCAGGCAAGACAGGGGGGGGTCTGCTGTGCCATGTGGGTCAGCTCTATGTCAGGGGATATCTTACTTATGCTGTAGTAGCTGGCAATAGCTTGATATCTCTGAAATTTTAACCACTACACCACCAGGAGCCCCTTATTTCTTTTTGTTTTAAATAACTCAGGTACTACAAAAAAAGGAATATGAGTCTTTCACAGTTTTGATTAAAGAATTTTACTGATGTTTATTGGGTAAAAGTTTGTAATGATCAGTTTAGCTAAACTGTGCTATTTTCTCAAACAGCTTAGTGTTTAAAGGCTAGTATGCACTGGAATATAATATGTAGAACAAATGTAGTCACACATATTGCTTCCACAGGATAGTTTTCTTGGTAGCTTAGCTAATTTTGAAAAAAAATTAGGGCTACCCTGATGGCTCAAGGGGTTGAGTCGCAACACTGTGAAGCATCCGCAGCCACGGCAGCACATGTTCACTCCCCGGCCAGAGAGCTGACCCATGTGGCACAGCTGTCCTGTCTGGCCCGCTGCTCCTCTCAGCAATGTATTTCAGTCTACCTCTTCTATTCCCCACTCTGTTTCTGGTGAATCCTCTCACCCCTCTGCACCTCTAGCCTACACCCCAGTTCTTGTATGCATAAATAAATAAATCTCTTAAAAAATGAAAAAGAATTATATATTCAATTATGGTAACTCTAAATCTGTTAAGTGGTAGTAACTTAAAGTTAGCCTGTACTGGGACTTTCTTATAAGATATCCCATATTTTTAGCATCTTGCTATATGAAAAATAATGATAGTTTAGTATAAAGTTGTTTGGGACTGAGTGATTACAATGACAATCTCATGGGTATTTCATGTTAAAAATATATACTTAGTCCTTAGTATCCAGAACTTTTATATAACTTTTAGTTCTTAAAATTCAGATGCATTACTTTTTTTTTTTTTTTTGGCATTACTTTTAAATAAGCTAATTTCAAGTTGGAATCTTGTATTTTGGGTAAACCTTTGAATTGCTTCAAGCTTTTGCTTTTAGGTGATTCTCTGTGCAATTTAATAAGTATTTAGTAAGTACTTGTTAAATATTCAGTGAACTGACACCAAACTTTTACAATTGGGATTTCTAGCATTGTTACTCTGTTAATTTTTAATTATATGTGAGAAGACATTATAAAGAAGGAATTGATCTGAAAACAAATTTATAGGGGTGAAACATCATGTGTTGTAAGAGTAATTATTAAAAGAAATTCAAAAGAGATACTCCAATATAAAATTAGGAGGGAGGTTCTTTTCTGCAGTCTGGCTCCAATATAATAGTTTTTGTATTGTTGAAAAGGAATGTTTTAAGTTATAGATGGATATGTTTTGAGCTATATCAGAATCAGGTCCATTTTCAGTGAGTCTTTTTCCTTCACTTTTTGCACTAATCCCTTAAGAGTATCTTGGTGGTGCTGTCTTCAAATGATATGCCCAGTCTGACCATTTCAATGCTTCTTTAAGAATCATTCTGGTTTAATTATGGAAAGCAGTGTGGCAGTTCCTCAAACTACTAAAAATGGAGCTCCCATATAATCCAGCAATCCCACTCCTAGGAATATACCCAAAAGACACAGAAACACTGATTCAAGAGAATACCTGTACCTCTATGTTTATTGCAGCACTATTTACAATAGATAAGACCTGGAAACAAGCTAAATACCCAAAAACAGATGACTGGATCAAGAAAATGTGGTATATATACACAATGGGATACTATTCAGCAATCAAAAAGATAAACTAGAAACATGGATGGAGCTAGAAGGGATTATGCTCAGTGAAATAAGTCAGAAGGCAAAAGAAAAATACTGGATGGTTTCACCCTTAATAATAATAATAATAAAACATAACAAAAACAAAAAGATGAAGACAAACTGGGGACACTGTGGGGAGGGGGAGGGAATGGTTGAGAGTAGAAAGAGCACAAGGGGCTGAGGTGATGGTGCACTGCTGAAATGGTGGTGGGAAACCCATGGGAACCACAATTGATGTCAAATATATATAAATAAAGGGGGAAGAAAAGAATCATTCTGGTTCAGCCACCATGATGCCTGGTCTGGATTATGGCCATGACATCCTGCATGACCTCCCTGCACCCATACACCCTTGGAACATATTCTCTGTAAACCCCTGCGTGATCTTTTTTAAGGACACAAGTCACACTTACAACCCTGCAGGGACATCCTCGATGACTTAAATGACCCCTCCTGCCTGCAAGTCACTGTATCTCTCAAATCACATACTGTGCACTTCACTTCGTTCAGTTTGCTTCAGCCACATGAATCTGAAATATTGTTTCCCCAACACCATTGTCCTTGTCTCTTTACCCTGTGCTTTTTTGCATTGAGCACACTACCTGAAACTTTTCTGTTTTCTTAGTTTTTTTCCCACTATGAAAAGAGCAGGGCCTTGGCCTTCTTCATCAGTGTATCTTCAATGGCCAGTACAGTGCCTGATAGGACTCAGCAAATACTTTCAGAATAAAGGATGGCTAGTCACAAGGGTATTTCCAAGATTTGCCTATCAAGACTTATAAACCTTTTATATATAATGATGGCTCCAAATGATTTTATATCAGTCAATATGTTTTATATATATATATGATGTTGTGCTTTTATTTCCTAGAGACCCTGAAATATGGCGTTTGGCCTGTTTGAAAGTTTGGGGCAGAAGCTGTATTAAACTTGTTCCATACACATCATGGAGAGAGATGTTTCTAGAAAGGCCCCGTGTTCGGTTTGATGGTAAGTTGAGCACCTTCGGACACAGGATAAGTGATGAACTAGCATTCTGATTTTGATAAATATACAGTCTTAATCTTCTGTAGTAAACCTAAGTACTATGAAGATATTTAAAGGAAACGACAATAAAAATAAAGTTGGAAATGTATTATATGATTATAATTTTAAGTGTTTTTCATTACATTTGTTTTTCATAGGTGTGTATATCAGTAAAACCACATATATTCGTCAAGGGGAGCAGTCTCTTGATGGTTTCTATAGAGCCTGGCACCAAGTGGAATATTACAGGTACAACTGTAGTAAACTGAGTGAGTGAAAAATTCTCTCTCTCCAAGTATAGTTTATTAGTTATTGGACATATGTTCATTGTGGCTTGTGTATTTATCCACAGAATCGTCCTTGGTATTTTTGTCCTGTATTATAACAGGAACTGCACTCAAATAATCAATAGGATAATATAAGTTGGTTAATTCCTCCTGGCCTCTAAGTCTAAAAATTGTTTTCTATTGCTGAGCACTTCCATTTCTTTTTCCCTTGGTGTACTCATTTCCCTTTTCAGATAGCTTGTACTATTAATTATTCAATCTTACTGTTCATCACGTATTACTGTCTCTGAGAAATAAGTAGATTTATGTTAGTAGCTACATATTAATTACCATTAGAGCTCAGATTTATTTGCTGTTGATTGTGTTCTAGGGGAAACACAGAATTTTAATAGAGAAATGTTGAATGTTTTTTATTCAGTGAATGAAAGTTCAACAGTTCTCTAAGAGAAACAATAAAATGCCTTTAGCTTTTTGTTTCTGGACTCACAAGTTGACAGTCATGTTTGTTTCAATTTGTTTTACCAGTTCTTTTGCCTAGGGTATTTCCTCCTTTATAGCTATAAATAGATTTAGGTATGAGTAAATAAAGATGTGTGTTATACTTTGTGTGTGTGGTGTCTTTGGTGTCCTTTTTCTGTTTTCACAGGTATATAAGATTCTTTCCTGATGGCCATATGATGATGTTGACAACTCCCGAAGAGCCTCTGTCCATTGTTCCTCGTTTAAGAACTCGGAATGCCAGGTATTAGTTTTGTGTAGTTTTTTATCCAGGCCATGTTTTATATGGTTACATGCAGGTTAATGCAACCTTCTGTTTCCTTAATGGTGGATGATTAGAAAACTGGTCACTGGAGGCTCTTACGAAAAACACCAACTCTTGGGCCTCTGCAGAATGTGCTTCAGGAGGTGTTTGGGGTCTCGGGAACTAGGATAACTCACAACCTAGCAGGTTCTTGTCAGACAAATTGAGTAAATGCTTTTGTAACCCATTGCTTTCTAGATTACTTAAAAATATAAAATAACTGTAATAGACTTGCATTTAAAGTGTATTTTTTAATTTTTAGAACTGATGCAGTTCTACTGGGCCATTATCGCTTGTCACAAGATACAGACAATCAGACCAAAGTATTTGCTGTGATAACTAAGAAAAAAGAAGAAGTGAGTATGCAAGGCAGAATTAGTTTTCTTTTTATTTTATTGCTGTACTCATTCAAGCATTCATTATTGGAAAGTATAAACAAATACTGTTTTATTGTTTATACTATTACACAAAATGTATATTGACTTCTAGTATATCTTTCAAAATAATTGAAGTGTTCTCTAAAATGTTATTTTTAAATTGGATTGGTTTGTTTTTCTTCAGATGGTTTCCTATTCTGGCCCAGAAAATATAAAACCCAGATGTCCTGTGTGACGACTAGTAAAATTATATCTGACTATGCTTTTTTGGCTTTTCTCATTTTGAATCATAGGTCATTTTCCTCTTAAATTGGCTCATGTAGATAATTCTTTCACAAGGATATTCTTACAGGGAATTTCAGTTTCTATTGGAAATAAGCTAATGTAAGATAATTTTCTTCTTCCTAGTCTTACAAAAGGAAAAATACACCAAGCAAATATGATTGTTGAGTAGTAAATTCTAGAGGTCTATAAACTCTCTTGAAGCAGTTTAAAGGCCTATTTTTTTTCACACAACCTTTTTCCATGTGCATTTTTTCAATCCTGGTTGAAAATCAAAAAGTCCTATCCATATACTCACCTAAATAAGTTATAAATCAGTATAGGTTTTGAAAGAATTTTTTTAACAAGCTAGTACTAAACATAAATAATTGTATTTATTAATAAATTAGTATAAATTAGTGTCAAGTTTGAAAGAATGTCCGTTAGTGCTAAATCATCCTCTCTTTTCTAGCATCATGGGTGAGATAAGCATGTCAGCTTTTCCTCTTAGTCCCATCACCTTGCCTGTCTTTTGCTGACTTCTCCACCTTCCTTTGGTCGACTGCTAGAATCTGGGCTAGCCATCTGAGGGGCAGAGATAGCTGCCAGGACTGTGACCTTGGCCATGGCTTTCCTGAAGCTGAAATTGAGATGTTATGAGGTCCTAGTGGTTAAGATTTTTAATCTAACAAAAGAGTTTAGGAACTCCCACTTGCAATACCAATTTTCTCTGCAGAATGTGATACAATCAGCACACATAACATTGATATTCTTGTGTTTTAATGGCAGTATTTAGAGATTCTAATGAACCTTGCCACATCTGTTTCTCCATTGACTTATTTTGCTGGCATTGAGAAAGATACTTGGCTTTTCGGCAGCATTCACCAATTTATCACTTTCTCTTTTAAACATTCACAAGTGTTTTCAAATAGAAACAGTCTAGACTTTGAGATAAGACAATGAAATTTTAATTTCCATCTCTCAAACTGCTTTATAATTTTGTTTAACTCATTGGAACTGCCTGGGTCTTCATTCCTTTAGCCATTACATAGTAGTAATGCAATCACATTTAACACATGGGGTTTTATGATGATGAACAGATTCAAGACTAGGGAATAAAACCTTAAATTTTTACAGTGCTGAGCATTTTTGAAAATACTTATATACATTCTCTTTTGATATCCAAGGCAACTCTTCACTGTAGGTAGATATTATGTTACTTCTGGTGTCAGTCTTGCATCATATATTCCTGTAAATATATATATAAAATCAGTGAAGTTTCATTATAACTTTGTACCCTTTCTTTTACAGAAACCACTTGACTATAAATATAGATATTTTCGTCGTGTCCCTGTACAAGAAGCAGATCAGAGTTTTCATGTGGGGTTACAACTTTGTTCCAGTGGCCACCAGAGGTTCAACAAACTCATCTGGATACATCATTCTTGTCACATTACTTACAAGTAGGTAAACGCAGTAAAAATAACAAGGTTACAGAATAAACATGTATTTTATGTCAGGCTTAGGAAATTCAGATATGTCTTGAATCCTTCCAAGTTAACATTGCATCACCAGGGTAAACCCTGGTATACTATTCCTACAAATCAAGGAAATGGCCAAAATGAAAAACACCTAAAGATCATCTAGGAAATGGAATATCCAGAAGTCCATGGGAACCACTCATAGTGAGTGAGTCCCACTGTTCTGTAAATGAAAGCAGGATTCTATGAATATGAGATTCTATTCATACTCATAACTCTAACTTGGCCATGCATTACTTATTCTCTGACTTACCTAAGGCAGTTGTAAGACACTACAGTTTTCTTCTCCCATGTTTCAGTTGTAGCCTTTTTTACTGCATTTCCATCTGGTTTATCCTCAGGGAAGACATACTGACTTTAATAGGAATGCATTTTTTATTAAAACAAGGCTGCTAAAAGAGTGTCATGTATTCCAAAGCTAAATCTATCATGTGGCTCCTACTTAAAGCTCTTTGTTCTATGTGTGAAATGATTAAGGAAGGGTACATAAATAAATAAAAATTTAAAAAATAGGAATGTGAAATAGCAATTTGTGTGGATATTGAAGTTCACTGTTATTAAGTTTGAAAGGATACTGGTGTGTAACTGAATACAGATTTTGAGGTGATCTGCTAACCAATTTCTTGGTGACATGGCTACCTTACTTTCCCCCACTCATTTGGAAGGTCCTGATACCTGAGAAAGAGCTTTTTTCTTTCTTTTCTCTCTTACCAGTCCTACAGTCCTCAGTTTGCTTCCTTCAGTAATCTGTGAAGTGGACTTTTTTTTCCTTTTCAAAAATAGAAACCAAATATATAAGTAGGAACAAGGAAATGAAAAGTATATTTTAGAGGGGTATAGGATATTATAAGAGTCATCATTTGTAAGTGCATTGACTTCCTTTTATTTATGAAGTCACTTGAATTTTCTACATTTGTGGATTTCTTATTTTTTTTGGAGAAAATAAAAGGGTGTGGTAGTATAACTGCCACCAGTTTCACCTCTCCCAACTGTAATTATGCTGTTGATCATGCAAATATTAAGTCATTAAACTCTATCCTAGGAGTAATTCTTTAAATATACACTTTAATAAGAGTCCTATTTATAACCTTTGACTTAGAAACTCTACCTTTAGGAATTTCAAAGAACATAATAAAAAACGTCAACATTATTTTTCACTGACAAATATAGAAAATCATCTAAATCTCCAATAGAACTCTAAATTATGGTACAAAATAAGTAAATGGTGGTATAAGCAGATAGTGAAATAGTATTAAAATTAGCTTCTGGAGAGTATTTAGTGATATGAGGGTATGCGTGTATCATAATGTTAAATTTTAAAAAATCAGGATTATTAATAAAGTCTGATCTCAATAGTATAGTTGCATAGAAGTTAAGATACTTGGAGAAAACAGTGGGAGAAAATAATATGACCGAAAGAGGAAATTGCATGAACCTCTTTATGCTTTTTTATTTTTTTTTTAAAGATTTATTTATTTATGCATACAAGCACTGGGGTACAGGCCAGAGGTGTGGGGGGTGAGAGGATTCACCACAGAGAGCAGGGAGCAGTACAGGCAGATCAACAGAAGTACACTGCTGAGGGGAGCAGCGGGCACAGCAGGAGAAGTCTGCCGTGCCATGTGGGTTCCCTCCCTGGCCGGCAGCAGGGATCGAACTCATGCTGCAGTGGCTGCGGTTTGCTTCATAGTGCGTTGCTTAACCCACTGCGCCACCAGGGAGGCCTCTTTATGCTTTTTTAAATTTTCTATGATATGGCTCTATTATTTAGGATTTACTGAGATGAATTAAAATTTAAAGTGGCTAAGGCATGAAACAACACTCTCCCCAAAACACACAAAAATTCTAAGTGAATTGAAATTTCTTGTAACTGGCTATTTCATGAGTATTTTTTTCCCCCAGATCAACTGGTGAGACTGCAGTCACTGCTTTTGAGATTGACAAGATGTACACTCCCTTGTTCTTCGCCAGAGTGAGGAGCTACACTGCTTTTTCAGAAAGGCCTCTGTAGAGCCTCACATCCAGTCCTCTGTCACTGTTGCATGAATTAAAGTATATAGAGCAAAAGAGTACTTAAGTTATAAATGTACATATATATATATATGGAATTGGAACTTATTTTGCATTGTTGAAGTTCTTTTAAGAAGAGTATAAATTGATTATTTTTTTTATTTAAAGGGATATAGTTAATTCTTGGGGAGTTTGTTTAAAATTAGAAGTTGAGATTACAAGTTGTTTAAGCATATTTATGTTATGAAAAACCTTAATCTGGGGTTTTAATCATGTCCTTTTTCAAGCAGATTTCTGAGCAGATTTCTGTCACATCAGTCTTCTTCTGCCTGATCATTCCCAGTATTTAAATGCATCAGGGAAGCTCCACTTAATAAGCATTTATTTCACGCATGATGTATTGTCTTTGCACTAAAGGCTCAAAATGTGAAAACCTGTTCTGGATTTGTTTGAAACTGTTTGACCAATAAAGATCATAAATGTTTCTTTCAAGAAAATATATTTGAATGGCTTTTTTAAAATGTCAAAACAGTAAACGGTCCTAGGGTGCCTGGTGATCTGAGAATCACTGCCATATCTCATCATTGCAGCTATAGACTCCAGCCTCATCTAGGCTCCTTACAAATAAGACAGGAAGTGAGAAAAAGTGATTCCTCAGGACTGGAACTCTAGCTGAAGTGATCATCTTCATCCCTAAAAGAACAGTAGAGGATCATGTAGATTCAGGACTAAAGTTCCAGAATTAAAGTTGGGGAGAGCCAACCACCAAGTAAACCATGTGTTTCCTCTCTAGTATCACTACTACTATTTAACCTTAGCATTGATGTGTGACAGTCCTCTGCCATATTCAGATCTATTCTACAGACTGGTACATTTGGAAATCAACATCTGCAGCCACTGTGGCTTTCAAGGTCTTGTTGACACTAAAAGACAGATGTTTCCTAAACTCCCACATGGCAGTATGTTGAGACCTTTAAAAAAGTTCACATAAAGATGAAAAACATACCTCCAGTGTGTATACAGAAAAAAGAGTCCTACCAAGGTTTACTTATTTGCAACAATCTGACAAATGTCTTCCTCACGTGTTGGAAAAGAGGGAGAAAGAAGCAGCATGCCCAATATAAAGCAGCTTTTCATGCTGTGACTATTATTTTTGATAGATAAGTTAGAAGAATATCTGATTATGACATAGTTAAATAGAAAAATATTTTCCTCAGGGAACAGAAATTTGAAGATAATTTTGTTTTCCACCTACCCCTAGATTAGATGACATTGCAGTGGAGAAGAGTGCGAAGATTCCCCTGTGACCAACACATCTTCATTTCCTTAGCGTGAAGCTGAGAATTCCTTTCAAATTACATTATCTGTATATTTTTTTAAAAAGTAATACAAAGGCAATATTCTCAGAACATAGAAACCCGAGCATAGAGAATAAAAAAAAATCCAAAAGAACTAACCATAAGGAATTTTTGCTGTGTGACCTCTCCTGTTCTCTGTAAATCCTGCCACAGAAGTACTCTAACTTGAGGAATGTCCTTTCTTTGCGCATTGTAGAATCCAGTACTACAGAAAGCTGACAGAGTAATATCAGACTAACTTAAAAACAACAAAAAATGTTTCCAAAATTGCATTTTGTACTAGGCTTGAACTACCTGTGCTCAGAGGTCCTCATTGGGAATCTGGTCTAATCACCAACACATGGAATCATCTCAGAATCGTTGCATTTTCTTCTCCACCCCTTATACCTTAGAGGGCAAGGTAGAAGTGCTTGGGACCATTGGGAACTGAGGGTGTGGACTTTAATTACACCTGCAGGGCTTAGCTTTGCCTTGATCCCCAATCTCTGACTCCACAGTAACCACCCTCAACCTTACAGTGTTTATTATCTTTTGCTATTTTAGTCTATGCAAGAAAACAAGAGCAAATGAATGATGTGTCCTAAGTTCAACCTTCAGAAACAAGGTTTCTCCTCGTTCAGCTGGCCACGGGGACAGGTAAGCCTATGTGGGGGTCATTAATTCCCCTAATCTATAGCTCAGTGCCCCTGTAACACATTACTTGACTTCACCAGAATAAGTGCCTTATTTATGTTTCTAAAATCTGCTGTATGAACTTTACACATGCTATTCTAATTCTTTACATTAATGTTCCTCCATCTAATTTTAGGTTCATTGAAAAGAGGTACCGTTCTTTCTAAATTCTTGGCTTTAAATTCTTTAATTTGTGAACTTAAAAAAATCCCTAGGAAGTGTTGGACACGTTGCAAGGACTCTCCATACTAACTTTATTGAGCAAGATTAACAGAAACATGCGTTTGCCACTAGGTGACACTCTTACCCACCTTTTTTTCTTTTTCTTTCTTTCTTTTTTTTTTTCAGTATTTGTGTGTGTGTGTACACATGTACGTGTGTGTTTGGGGCTGGAGCAGGAGGAGCTGGTTTTCACATTCACAAGAAAACAGGAGCACCACCAATCCTGATTGACCCTCCAAATTGCAAATGATAGGACCTAAGACTTAGGTGTATATTTATAATCAAATACCAACTCTGTCGTGCTGAACTCCCTCAATAAGCAGCAAAGGAATCCCAAATTTTTTTTTAAGAGAGTGCCCTTTCAAGTCTGATCAGATCACAGAATTACTGTTATCTTTAACACTTTTTTTAATATAAAATTTTTTAAATTTACATATATTTGACATCAATTGTAATCCCCATGTATTCCCCATCACCATATCACCAGTGCACCATCACCTCA
>JAGFMF010011803.1:590635-635311 GCA_019455555.1 Galemys pyrenaicus | reverse complement strand
TTTTGAATCAGTGTATTTGTGTCTTTTGGGTATATTCCTAGGAGTGGGATTCCTGGATCATATGGAAGTTCCATTCTTAGTAGATTGAGGAACCGCCATGCTGCTTTCCATAATGGTTGGACCAGCTTGCAGGAATCCCAAATTTTTGGCAAATTTTTATCTGGCCAGTTTATTTTGGCTATTTGAGGAAACTGAATATAAAATAAATGGGAATGGGAGCCTAGATGGTCATGGTTGTAAAGGAAATGGGCAGCAGAGTGGCCAACCTTGCTTCATTTGACAAGCAAATGACCTGATTTGTGACATTATGCTTGGTAGGACAGAGCCTCTCTTTCCATAGTCTTCTACCAAGTGTGGTGGTTTGGTGAGTCACTATTAAATTTACTCGAAACTTCCATATTTGTACCTTCTTCCAGAGAACACAATAGACATTTTATTGTGGGTTTGATATTCATAAAAGCAGGCAAGACTCTTCTAACTTACCGACACCAGATTTTGTGTGTGTGTATGTGTGTGTGTGTGTGTGCGCGCGTGCACATATGTGTGCAGCAGATTCAGAGGGGATAGTGTGGAAATTTCATCAGCATCACAGTTTCTTTTTTCTCACAAAATGATTTCTATGCAGACTAACCTTTCCTCAGACCATAAGTTTGGGTACTTTAGATCTGTTGGGTACATGCCAAAGGAGCAGTTAAGTTGAAATGTGTCATATAAGCAAGGTGAGCATAAAGTCAATTTATTTTCAAAATTAGGACACTTTTTAGTGAAAGAGGAGTGCATTTTATAATGATACTGGGACAACAAGCACCAGATTCTGCTGGGAAAGTAGAATAAAAAATCAATCTATATACAAGTCACTTCCAGTGCCCTACAACCAGCTTGCCATCAGATTAACTTATTATGAAGGTTATTTGTTCTGTTCTGATCATTTTTCCTCGTGCTGATTAAAAAAAAAAAAGAAAAAGAAAATGCTTTTGGTGATCCTCACATATGTAGAGTGACTATTACTGGGCACAGCTCTTTCCCCTGAGATTACTCAACAGCATTTGTAGTTGGCTAATAGACTGGTACCAGAAATCACCAACAGCATGATAAAATGCTGAATCCATATGTCAGTTTCTATTGTACTCATGTCTGTTCTTCATTTCAGATCTGATTTCTTTTATGCCTCATTAATTTCTTGCAGGCTTGGAAACATTGCCAGAGGATATTTTCCCCTTTGCTTACAACTCACATTCTCTTAAAGTATATGGCTAGAAGCAAAGTTTCCTACCTTGTCCCTTCTAGATCCCTATCCACAGAGCACAGCCTCTACATGATTGCATAGTGGGGTGGTTTGGGGGAGCACTGTGATATGAGGACTGATTAGTGATGTGAGCTATGGTGTAAAGACCATAAGTTGTATCAGAAGGCATGAGCTTGAAGCTCAGAACATAGTAGATGCTCAATAAAACTGAAAACTGATTTCTAATCAGGCCATCTTACTCCTTGTAGTAGAAGGGAGGCCTCCGTGACCTCTCAACAAGGTGTCAGAGAAAGGGTCCTTGCCTGTTTACCCCCGGGTTCAAGTCTGTGATAATAGAGACTCGTACTATACAAGGCAAGTGATAGGTATAAACACAGGGATTCTGTAGATAAAGCATTTATCAGTTATGCGTCTTTCAAATCTCAAACATAATTCCTTTGATTCCTTGGCTGCTGCATAGGAAAGAGAGGATCTTTTCCCCGCCAGACAAGAAAGAATAGGTTTTTTCCCTAAGTCAGACCTTGAAAGGCGAAATAAAGAAAGAGCAGAAAAAGTACAAAGACCTTGAACTGGGTAGCTAGATAGCTCTTAGTCAAGGTCACATATCATCTGGAGCTTTATTTGTAAACTAGAATATTAACTACCTGCAGATTGCTGTGAGGATAAAATACTCCATGTTAAATCTGAAATAGAATAGACCCTCTGTGTATGGAAACTTTATTTTATCTGAAATTGTTCTGTTCTGATGATCTGAAAGAATGGTAATGTTCATGTTAGTGATAAAGATAGCTCTATATTGGGAACCCCCAGAAAGAAGATTCTAAAATCATAAATCTTAACTAGAGCCATTCACAGCAACATGGATGGAGTTTGAAGGATTATGCTCAGTGAAATAAGTCAGAAGGAAAAAGAAAAATACTGGATGGTCTCACTTGTAGGAGGAATATAGGGGGTCAAGGAAAAAAAATAATAACATCATCAACAACAAAAAAAACCAGAACAAACCAAAAATAAGCAGACAACTACAAAACAGAGACATCCTGCAGAGAAGAAAGAGGGGTTTGGATCAAGGCAAGGATGGGAAGAGCACTAGGGACTATGGTGATGGTGCATGGGTGAATTGTGGTGGAAATTCTATGGAGAATACACCTAGAAAAGAAAGCAAACATTGTAAGAAAAAGAAAATAAAAATAAAAATAATTTAAAAATCATAAATCTTGGGACCTCCCTCGTGGTGCAGTGTGTTAAGCAACACTCTATGAAGCAAACTGCAGCCACTGTAGCACAAGTTCGATCCCTGCCACCAGCCAGGAGGTGATCCACATGGCGTAGCAGATCTCTCCTGCCTCTCCTGCTGCTTCCCTCAGCAGTGTATTTCAGTCGATCTGCCTGTTCTATTCCCCGCTCTATCTCTGGTGAATCCTCTTATCCCCGGCACCTTTGGCCTGTCCCCCAGTTCTTGTATGCATAAATAAATAAATCTTTAAAATATTAATAAAAATCATAAATCTTGAAAACAAAACAAAAATCTTACAACTGCGCTTGTGACCTGCTTCAAGGTAGTTTATGCCAGAATCCTCTTACACTAAGTAATCTTATGTCAGAGCATCAACAGGGCTTGATCGTAAGTACTGGTTGCCTGAAGAGCTGCTTGAGAGACATTCTCTTGCTGAGCATAAATTCAATAGGGAAGCTTATCATGACTGATAGATTAACATTGTCTTCTCTAGACATCTGTCTCTGTTCCTCACCAGGTGATACATAAGACTGCCCTTAAGCTGGAAGTCTAGAGCAGCACTCAGGCTTTAGGTAACTTAGAGGTAGTGAAATAGAGACAGTGATGCTCCAAAGACAAAAGGAAAGGTATGGAAGATCATGGGAATTCCTTGGTTGTGTGATGGGAAAACGTCAACGTTTTCCTAATTCTATGCATGAGTAACCCAGAAAGGATAGTTAGAAGAGGCTGAGGAATTACTTGGAAGGGTCTAGAAAAGTTGGCAGACCCTAAAAAGTCCATAGATCCAAGTTAAAGAGCAAGAGGAAAGGGGATGCATATAAGAACACAACATAAAATTAAAGGAAATGCCCAATCTTATCCTTGGGAATATTTGTTTGAGAAGCATAAGTTTACAAATAACCTGACTAAAAATGGGCAGAAGAGCAAAATAGACATTTCTCCAAAAAGGATGTGTGGATGGCCAACAGGCACATGAAAAAAAAAAAAAAAACAAAACAAAAACCAACCTCATCATCACTTGTTATCAAGAAATGCAAATCAAACCATCCTAATACCTCACACTTATCATAATGAACTACCTCAAAAAGACGCAAGTGTTGGTGAGGGTGTAGAGAAAAAGGAGCTCTCATGTAGTATTGGTAGGAATACAGATTGGTTCAGTCTCTATGGAAAACAGTATGGAGATTTCAGTCTCAAAACATTAAAAATAGATCTACCATAAGATCTTGCAGTTCCACTCATCAATACCTGAAGGATACAAAAACACTGATTTGAGGAATATAGGTACTCCTCTGTTCATAGCAGTACTATTTACAGCAGTCAACCTATGGAAAAAATCTACGTGCCCAGTGACATGTTTAGATAAAGATGTGATATAGACAGCTCTTGTCCCAAGACTGCCCACCTGTGTCTGTACAGGTGTCCTTTTTTTTATGCTTACAAGCACTGGGGTAAGGGCAGAGGTGCGGGTGGTGAGAGGATCCACCAGAGACAGAGTGGGGAACAAAGCAGGCAGATTAACTGAAACACACTGCTGAGGGGAGCAGTGGGTGGGGCAGGAGAGATCTGCTGCACCATGTGGGTCACCTCCTTGGCCAGGGACAGGGATTGAACTTGTGCTACAGTGGCTGTGGTTTGCTTCATAGTGCATTGCTTAACTCATTGTGTCACCCTGTGCCAGTGTCTTTCAGGGCAGCTTTTTCTGCCTGGTTGTGTCTATGCAAGCATCTTCTTCCTTCTTTTCTTCTAATAATCTTAGCATTTTTGGATATAAAAAAGAAAGGAGATGTTATATATACTATATAATATATATATATATAGTTATGTAACTATATAACATGGAATACTGGTCAGCTACCAAAAAATATGAACTCATGCCATTTGTGATAATATGGATGGAACTAGAGGGGATAATGCTAAGAGAAGTAAATCTAAAAGATAAATACAGGGTGATTTCACTCATGTGAAATATAAAGAAAAAGCAAAGGAACAAATAACTCAAACTAAAAGAGATGACCTTGAAATCGGAAATAGGGTTGCAGAACTGAAGTTACCAGAAGAGGAAGGGCCCAACAAACTATTGGAGGATTATTGGGGCTTTGATGATGGATGTGATGTGGTAACACATTTTTAGGGGTGTGAACCAGTACCCCTAAAACATATACAGTGTTGTAAACCACTATTACCTCAACAAATATAATTTTAAAAAGGAAACACAGTAATAAATAGCCAAAATGGTCAAGAGCAACCAACCCTTGAATGTCTCTAAATGTAGTGCCTCTTCTGCAATTTACAGCCCTGCTCTAACAGCTGAGTGATGTCTCAATATATCTATTCAGAGGCCTCTAATTTTGAGAAGAGTTGAGTAAGAATAAGTGCAGCCTGATTCTTTCTTACTGATAAGACTACAAAAGACGAACTTTAAAAGGGTCATGGAGAGTATAAACAGTAAATCCTGTCCCTAGTCCTGTCCTTACTCTATCCCAAACTCAGCAAGTAGCAGCATTTGAAGCAGGAATAATGGTCTCAGAACAGACCTCAGTCAGGAAAAATAATGTTGAATAACTCAGAAGAGTCTGGAGAAATGTAAAACAAAGAAGTTTTGTTTTAAAAGGAGTAAGCTTTGGATCAGGGTTTTCTTCTGAAACAGTCACTGGTCAGGTTTCTCCTCATGTGAGGATAGTCATGCATGCAGCCGCCATGTTCTTTGTGCTCAGGGTCAGCTTCCTTGGAGGGAGCACAGCCCTTTCCCCGAGCTTTCTGGGACAGGCAGTATTATTTTGCCTTTTCTTCCTATATTTTCCAATGATACAGAGACTGAGAAGCCCTGTGAACATTCCAAACTTTTTGGCAAGCCTTGCTGAAAAGTAGAATATGCAGAGCCTGGCATAGTTTGAAAAGATGTAGTTCTAGACTTACTCCTTTCCTATGCTATTTTTTCTAGGGACTATGTATTTCAAAACTTTTTTTCTGATAATAGAATGAATGGACCCATTTTGGAGAATGCAAAGAGGCATTTGATGAAATTACCATTCACCTATAAAGTTTCCACCAGTCATGGAAGATGTACGTATTTGCCAGCCTAATGTCTGTCACTGACTGATGGGTCCTCTAGCTATCTTTGTGCCCACATGCTGGGGGACAGGGCCATGTTTGGAAGATGTTCTTAGGGTCTTCTTACAATTTTCTGCCAGGAGCAGCACTGGCAGCGTTTGGGATGGTGAGGTGCAATGACAGTGGTCACCACAATGGGTAGAGTTGGGGAGATGGAAAATGAGTGTGATCAAGCTGTAACTTTAATACATGAATTGTTGGAGTGCGGGAGCATTCTCTGATGTGTCTTGGTGGGGGTTCCATAAAGTAGAACCTCTGTCTCGCATGGTTGGAAAAACATTGTTTTCACAACTCAGTTTGCCTACTTGTACAGTAGGAAGATCAGTTAAAGTGTAAAATCCCCTGCAAACTAGAGATGAAACAATTATTTCAGAGGCTTCTTATTGCAGCACACACAGTGAGTTTTTGCTGACTGTGCCTTTAAACCTTCACCCTGGTTCTACCCCTCTGCCCCACTGTTAGCCTAAGTCAGGCAGTGACTGCCTGGTTACCTTGATGTGTAGGGTTGATAAGGGAATACAAAGGGAAAGGGCTCAGGGCAAATCAGAGGCTGTCCTAAGATGAACTTTATTTCCTGATCATTGAAATATTCCCTGGAATTCTCTGCTTAGTTCTGGGAAGGTGTGGTCCAGGGGATAAATTGTCGAAAAAATTCAGCACCTCCAGAAAATAACAGCTATACTGACCAGGAGACAAGGCAATATTTGATAGAAAGGTTACTCTTTTATAGTTGGTGGTTCTCAGAATTTAAGTTACATCCTTTCAGTTACCCCAGGTACTGCCTTTCATATATGCCTGATTGGGGTTAGTCCTGTTTGTTGGCAGAGAAAGGACCCAGGTGACTGAGAGTAGCTGTTCTTCAGTGAGGAACCAGAAAAGCAGTGTTGTTCCTCTTACCAGCCATAAAGATTTGAACCAATTTCCTCGATTTCTCTACATTTGGGCTTCTCACTGTTGACATTTGGAGTTAATTCTCTTGGGGGTGGCTTTCCTTTCTACTTTAGGATGTTTAGCAATATCCTTCGTGTCTACCCACTAGATGCCAGTTGTAACTCCCCCTGACAGTTGTGACAACTACATATTTCTCCAGACATTGCTAAATATCCCCTGCGAGAGGCAAAATCCTTCCCCCACCCCCACTATCTCTGCCCTATTGAAAACCACTTCATTATCCTGAACGAGGGTGAACTAATCAGAAGGCTTAAACAAATTATCTAGTAGATGGAGAGATAGTTTCAGGGACAACCTCTTTTTGGTAGTCAGATTCACTAATCATCAAGCCCCTGCTAAAACTTGGCTCATCTTTCCATAAATGTATCACCTGAGTTCTGAACTTTTGTTCCAATGATAAATTCCTTCACCACCTGGCCCAAACACTCAAGACTCTGAAATGTCTGTGTGCTATCTTCCTACATTCCTTACTTATAGGATTATTTCCAGAAACTTCTCTCGCCACCTATAGACTGGAATTAGCACCATGTGCAACTGCTCCATTAGTGTCATTGAAATATGATAGATGAATTCCAACCCAATCGTGGCTCTCCCGCAGTTTCAACCTTCCTCATTTGAGACCATTCCTCTTGATGGTTCTTCTTTATCCTGGTCAATTCCATTCTCAGCTGTTGTGTAAGTTTTCTATTACTGTTGCAACAAAGTGCCACAAACTTAGTGGCTTTAGACAACACAAATGTAGTTCTTACAATTCTGGAGATCAGAATATTAGTAAGATTGACAGAGGTCTTGCTGGGCAAAAATCAAGGTGTCGTCAGGTGGCACGCCTTCTGGAAACTCCATGGGAGAAGCCATTTCTTTGCTTTTTCCAGTTTCAAGAGGATACTCACATTCCTTCTTTCATGACTACCTTCCTCCTTTTACAAAACCAGCCCTCTCATCCTTAGTCATACTCCCTCTTTCTTACTACTACAGAAAAAGAGTCTCCATTTTTAAACACCAATGTGACTAGATTAGACTCACCTGGACAATTGAGGCTCCTCTTCCCATTTCTTTTTTTTTTTTAAAGATTTATTTATTTATGCATACAAGCACTGGAGTACAGGCCAGAGGTGTGGGGCAGTGAGAGGATCCACCAGAGACAAAGTGGAGAACAGAACAGGCAGATTAACTGAAATATACTGCTGAGGAGAGCAGTGGGCAAGGCAGGAGAGGTCTGCTGCACCATGTGGGTTATCTCCCTGGCCAGCAGCAGGGATCGAACTCATGCTGCAGTGGCTACAGTTTGCCTCATAGTGCATTGCTTAACCTACTGTACCACCAGGGTGGCCCCTCATCTTCCCATTTCTAAGTCTTTTTTTTTAAAAGAGTTTTTATTTATACATACAAGAGCTGGGGTACAGGCCAGAGTCGTGGGAGGTGAGAGAATTTACCAGAGACTGTAAGGACTGTAAAGGAGCAGAACAGGCAGATACAATGAAGTACACTGCTGAGGGGAGCAGTAGGCAAGGCAGAAAAGGTTTGCAGCACCATGTGGGTTCCCTCTCTGGCGGGGGATCGAACTTGTGCTGCTGTACTGCGTGTGCTTCACAGTGCGGTGCTCAACCTGCTGCGCCACCAGGAAGGTCCCATTTCAAAGTCTTTAACTAACTGCATCTGCAAAGTCCCCTTAACTGAATATGGGTTTTGTCACAGATTCCAAGGGTTAGGCCGTGTGCATGTTTCGGGGAAGGATCATCATTCTGCCTACCACAGCTGTGAAGCCCTACCTGGGTTAAGTCACCAATGCTGAAACATGATGGCTCCATTCCCAGGTAACTGAGTGCAGGTTATGAACTCGGGATATGTAGAAGCAACATCACTCAGTTGACAGCAGCCTCAGCACAATGATCAGCAATTTAGCACGAATGACTATATAGCCAGCCTCATACATAGTGGGCCTTCCTGCAGGTGCTTATAGCTGAGTGTTGGTACTTCTACCTTGCAATTCTTTCCTCCTCTTCCAATCCCTTTCCCACAGTCCCTGTTGTCAGCTTGCTTCCAACATAGCAAGATGAGACTAATAAGGTAACTAAAATTGAAGGGGAACAGAATATGCAACCCCTGATATATGCCACTTTGGCATAAAGATTGTTTTGAGCTGAGTGCAAATGAGAAATAAACTGCAGAGAAATCTCTCTACCTTTCCTATATTTTCCTAAGAACCAGGCACAAATCTCCCATTGTGAAGGTGTCCCTTAGCTCTATCTTGTAGCAGGAAGGACAGAATGACTGTAAGGACTGTAAAGTCTGAGCAGTTCAAAGGTGGCATTGAGAAGTTACAAAACAAACTGCACTAAAACAACCTTCTTCTGTTAGTTTCCCCATATATTTACCTCCCTGTATAATATCATCTCTAGAGGCTCAAAACCCCAAATCCTTCTCCTAGGTCTTGTCCTTGTCCACATATGTATTATCCTTGGTATAAAGCTTCCAGGTCTGAACACCAGTTATGTGTTTTTATTTTCTTTCTGTGAAGCCCTTCAAATGACTATGAAATTAGTCTTTTTATCCTTCCAGTGTCTTTTCATGACCTATGAGTCAGGCTAGCCTGAGAGGGGAAAGGAAAAGTTTTCCTCTCTACAAAGTTTTCTGGCATTCTGTCCTGTGCCCTTTCTTCTCTTGGGTCCCATGCCCTCTCTACTTCTCCATGTGCCGATACCACACTCTTGAGTCATCACCGATCAAGATTTCCCCAGTCACTTGCTCAATCCTCAATCCTTATCTGCTTCTTTTACCCAAACCTGACCTTGTCATCAGCCTGAATGCCTCTCGAAAATTTGCTTTATTTTGTGACGCCAGGTCAGAGATCTCGATCTTCGCGGCCAGTGTTTCATGAGTTTCTCAGCAGCAATGTTCGGGGTCAGTTGCCCAAAGCAAGCTGCCCATATCTATATTGTGATGATGTGGCTCAGTCAAAGAAAACCCGAAGCCATAGAACAGCTTCAAAGAGTTCTGCCTTTAGTACAATGATTTAGCATGCAAGCAATGCTCGATTTCCGTGGTTTCTGAGACATGCCGAGCATTTCTAAGGAAGGTATCATTTAAAGCTGCCATTTGACCTCTATTCATATGAAGCATATTTCTACATCCAGGCCCAGAATTCTACACTGCTGCCCAGAGTGTGCCATGTCTCTAGCCTGCGATTAAGCCCTGGAAGTTTTTGTGCCACAGAACCAATGAAATCCCGCAGGAGAAACCACAACTATTCTAATGAAGCAGGTTGATGGAGAGATGGAGATAGTGTGAAGATGGATATGCTAGATAAAGAAAGAAGACAGCTGGAGTGTGTGTGTGTGTGTGTGTGTGTGTGTGTGTTGGAGCTTTGTGGACATCATGGAATATTGCAGGGGGAGCTTTTGGAGGACCTAAATGTGGAGCCTCAATAAATGTCACTGGTTATTTTGAGTACTGAGTCACAGTTCCTGAGTCCTAAGCACTGTGACAGGTGTGACCCAGATATGCCTTCAGCTCTCTTACTTCGGTTTCAGGAATGGTCAGTCACTTAATAGTTTGTCTTGAAGTCTGCCCCACCTGCTATGTGGAAGTCCATCTTCCTTCTTTTTCTTTAGCTAGGGATCAGGAGTTTCAGGTCGATCAGGAGCTCTATGAGAATGAACTTAAATCCTTCCATGGCTGGGATACAGGCATGCCTAGATATGACTGAGCAACTTGAGGAGGGAGGGAAGGCTTGTTGAAAAGAAAATTTAAAGGAGGGAGAGTGGGGACTCAAAGAGACAAACCACCAGGACAGCTAAGGAGCATGGTGGAGGACCACAGTCAGTACCACGACCCGTGTCTTTTGAGAATGGACACAGCATCACCCATCCAACACTGTGCCAGCAGCCTGGCTTTCTAGCCCAGAGCACATCTCCACAGTGAGTCACCCCTGGGAGAGGTTGTATGTGAGGAGAGGACTGTTCCTATTGAAAGAGGGATGGCTAAGGACTAGAGCAGACGGTGAGAGTAGCAAGAGCTGGCAGGTGTGCCACACCCTAAAGGTGTCAGAGGTTGAGGGCAGGTTACACCCCTGCACTGCTGACGAAGACTCAGGCCAAGAAAGGAGGGCAGAGATTGGACCAAGGGCCAGGAGATGCCACAGAAGACTGGTGAAACAGTGTCAGTGTAAGTGAGCAGAGAAAGCACAAGCCAGAGCAGCAGTCAGGGGAAGGCGCCAGGAGCTGCAAACAGTGGCTTATTTGTGGGCCAGCCTCTCCCACCCACCTTGAGAAGATGCACTGACACACAGCAGGCCACATTCAGGGCACTGCTAAAGTGACCAAATGTCCCTGATACCAAAGCAGACGAGCTGAAAGCATCCCTAGGTGATGCTGAGTAAGCCCTGGAAATATACACTCTGGATTGCTGAGTTGAGATTACCCATATCTTGACACCTAGGTGCTAATTTATTGTAAAGTCATTAATAATTATTTTAAGGACATTTTAGAAAGAAGAAACACTACTTTATTAACAATATGTATTTTAGTAGAAAGCTGCAGCCCAATTTTAGAATATTAGATGGTTTTTAAAAAAAACCTTCATAGAACTGGGGTACTCTGTCATGTTAACATGGTAGTGTTTATATTCAGACCTGAGAAGTGCGTGCACTTAGGTTACATGAGGGTGTCAGATAAATCCCAACACACACTTGGCTGTTCTAGAACAGTGGCTAGAACTGGGGAGGGCTTGTTTTGATTTGAGTCTCCTCATTGACTCACTCAGGGACTTTCAGCAAAGGCCCTCAGCAGCCGGTCTGAACTTTGGGATTCAGAAATATGAGGAGCCCACAGGAATATTACTGGAGCCTTATATTTCTCGGAAAAGTTGCACCTAGGTATATTTATTGCAATGACTTGTGGCTTGTTGTTTAAGGAATCATAGCATTTTCTTTTTAGAATTTAAAAAAGCCTTCAAGGGAGAAGTGTGAGGTAGGGTACTGGGGATGCGGGTGTGGGAGACCAGGTGTCCACCTGGCATCCACTTGGCAGTGAGGAGGCGGGGAAGCCATGCCCGGCAGGCCACAGTCGGCATGAATGTGGACCCAGACCCCGAGTTGGTGCAAAACATGTCCAGCCACTGGGCACCACCAAGGATTTGTTCATCTTTGCCTTCCAGTGGCTGCTCCACTTCCAGCTCAACCCTGCTGGGTGTGCCTCCTTCCTGGAAAGGACCAATTAGAAGCTATAAGCATCAGTTGACACCTTGTAGGGTAAGTGGAAAAGTTGTCAAGTCAGGCTTTTCCGCCCTCCTGCCATCGGTGTAATGATGAACACCTGCAGTTCTGCACGCATGCCTAAGTGGGCATGCGCAAGTGGGTGCACCTGGGCTTAGACACGGGCGTATAAGGGTGGTGTCACGAGGACGCCAGCAGAACAAGAGCAGCAGAGCAGGGGAGAGACAGAGGCAGAGAGAAGAAAGAAGCAGTAGCAGTAAAAGCAGAGATGAGAAGCTAGAGAGCCCAGAAAGAAGATGAGAGTGAAGATGTGCTGGGGTCTAGGAGACCTGCCAGCCTCCTGGTCCCCTGGCCCCCCTGCCTGCCGTGTACCTGGTCACCTCTGATAATAAAAGCATAAAAAGCGACCGAGGGCTCTAGGACTCTTCCTTTACCCTGTCTGCTGGAATCATCGAGAACTTGCTCTGTGCCCTTGCTGGCACCACACACCTATTATGACTGTGAACCCAAACATCATTGTGTTGTCCTGTGTGTTCTTTGTTGATGGTCACCGTGGGAAGAGGGGTCCATACCTTCTGATAACTCGGTTTATAGCAATAAAGCATGGCAGCGCCGGAATTCTGGAGCAGAGGCCTGGCCTCCAGAGGGTTGTCATAACTACATGTAACTATACAGACTCCTGAACGTGGTGATGGTGAATCACCTGAGCCCCAAGAGATGCAGAAGGTGTGTGCAAGCTGAGGCTGCTGTGGGCTCCCAGTTGAGGGGTCACTGTGATTGTAGGGTAAGGTGAGTGAGCTTGAGAAGGAAGGCACAGCTCTCATTTTGGAAATGGAGTTCAAGGCACAGCCACAACACAAGGTAGAAGGAAATAGCAACCCATTTGTTTCTCCCAGGAGGAACCCACAATCAGGTGAAAACAATTTAAAAGAGCCTGCATGTTCCACGTTCCACTTACCCAGCAAAAGCACACTCATTCCTGCTTCTGACCAAACCTGGCGAGAAGAGAATAGACTTGGAACTCTGTAAAGCAGCGTCCCCGCCAGTCAGGCAGCAACTTACCAGTGAGGACTACAATGAGGTAGGTGCCCAGACAGAAGAGGAATGAGTGACTGGTGGGCATTGAGATTTGTGGTACCTTGTCCTGGCAAACCTAGTGGCCTGGACTGGTTTTAAGGCTGCTTAACCTCTTGAGAACAACTACTGTTCACTCTTCCCCCTCCATTTACATGTTGGATGGATATGACTTCATCCACATTTATAATTTAGCATTGTCTTTCTGCTGTGGTTTGGGTATTGAAGAGAGAGAATATCACCAGCCAAACTTCTGGTGTAAATATAACCCCAACACCTTTGGGTTTTGTTCATATCTTTTTTTTTTTTTTTTTGCTTTTAGTTCTCCAGAGGGTTGTCTGGTTTTGTTTTTCTCAGGAAAAAGACAATTATTTCTTCCAACTGCTGTTGGTCATTCACATTATTTGCCTTGTTTGTAGACCTTCTTATTGATGTCTTTCCAGTCTATTTTGTCTCACTCACCTCCTCATCTACAACTCAGAGTGGCTTAGGTGACGCTTTGATTTTCACATGTGGGTAGTGAGAGAATTGTTTGTTGAATAAACCATGATTTTTTAAATTATTATTTTTACTTCTGCTTAACTGTCCCCCAAGTATGCATGCTTCGTGAAATGGCATGTCATCCTTGTGCAGGGTCTATGCAAATCTTCTCTGTATTGTTCCAATTTTAGTATATATGCTGCCAAAGCAAACACACCATGATTTAAATATTCCAATAGCTCTGAGACACTCTACTAGGTGTTTGGTTTCTTATTGTTCCTCTCTACACCAGTTGATTAAGTAGCATTTTTCAAACTCTGCTAAGGTGACTCTGTGTCCTGGTTGGTGGTTTTGGTGGATTGAATAGAGCCCTGGTGCTGAGAATTCTCTGTTGTGAGGTGATTCATGGGGCAGGGGCCTGTGAGCATTCCTGTGTACTCTGCTCTGGTTAATAGTGGTGTGCATTAGCCCTAGCATCCCATCTATGTAGGCACATAATTGTTAAGTCTGTGCTCGCTCTTTATTGGCATTTATCTTCAAAAAAATTTTTTTGAAGATTTGTTTATTTATGCTTACAAGAACTGGGGCATAGGCCAAAGGTATGATGGGGGCGGTAAGAAGATTCACGAGAGTCAGAGTGGGGAACAGAACAGACAGATAGACCGAAATACACTGCTGAGGGGAGCAGCGGATGAGACAGGAGAGGTCTGCTGCACCATGTGAGTCACCTCCGTATTTGAGGATCGAACTCATGCTGCAGTGACTGTGGCTAGATTCATGGTGCTGTTTCAGTCCCTTGCGCCACCAGGGAGGCCCCCTATCCTCAAAATTTTTAAGTAAAATAATTCGTGATCAATGAAAATCACAGCATCTTCATAGAAAGGACAAACATTTTCAGGGCCCTACACTTGGCTTTGTGAATTAAATAGACCTGAGTGTCATCATACCTGGGTGTGCTGTAGGATTTTAATAATTTTCTTTTTTTCCTGTCAATCAAATTTTACTGATTTGACATTTGTTTACTTAACTATATAATTATGGGACTATAGCTTTGCCTCTCAACATGTGTACATGCTGTACTCAGCTCCCCCAAATCTCAGTGCCAATATACTATCACAGCACTTCCCATTCCTTCTCACCTCTCCCACTCCCCATCTCCTCTGGTAACCACTATATTTTTCACAGATTCTAAGTTATTTTTGTTGTGTCTTGCTGGTTTGTTGTCTTTGGTTATTTATGATATACAAATAAGTGAAATCAGCCATTAATTATCTTTCACTTTCTGGCTTATTTTACTTTGTATCATCACCTCAAGATCCATCCATTTTAACCCAGAAGGCACTATCTAATCTTTTTCAATAGCAGAGTGGTATTCCCTTGAGTATATAGACCACAACTTCTTTATCCAGTCATTGTCAGTAGGTGTGTAAGTTGGTTGCATGTCTTGGCTATTGTTAATAGTGTTTCTGTGAACATAGGAGTGTATAGAACTTTTCATATTAGTGTTTTCAAATTCTTGGGTAAATACCTAAAAGTGTCATCACTAGATCATTTTCTACTTCATTTTATATATATATATATGTATATATATATGTATATATATATATATATATACACATATATTTCTGGAGGGGAGAGAGGGGTTTTCATACTGTTTTCCATGGAGGGATCACCAAATCTCAAGAGTAAGTATCCTTCTTCATGTTCTTGCCAACATTTGTTGTTTCCAGGTAGGTTTGTTTGTTTGCTTTTGACATAGGTCATTCTCACAGGAGTAAGGTGATATCTCATTGTGGTGTTGATTTGCATTTCCTTTATTTATAATAGTACCACTGGACATTTTTTCATGAACCTGTAAGTCATTTGAATATATTCTTTGGAAAAGTGTCTATTTAAGTCTTTTGCCTATTTTTTGATTGGGTTGTGTTTGGTTGTTAAGTTGTATGAGTTCTATATATATTTTGAAAATTACAGGGGACCTGTATTAAGCAAATTTTTCCTTCTAGTTCTTAGGTTGCCTTTTAAATTTTTAAATTATTTTTATTTATTTATGCATAGAAGAACTGAGGTGCAGGTTGGGGGGTGGGGTGGGGGGGTGATTGGTGGTGTGAGAGGATTCACCAGAGACAGAAAGAGAGTAGAACAGGTAAATCTAACAGAATATACTGCCAAGGGGAGCAGCGTGTGAGACAGGAGAGGTCTGCTGCACCATGTTGGTTAGCTCCCTAGATGGTATTGAAGTCTTGCTCCAATGGCCTCTAATAGCTTCATAGTGCTGAGACTTAACCCCTCATGCCACCAGGGAGATCCTTTTTTTGATTTTGTGATGGCTTTTTTGGAGTACAAATACTTTTTAGTTTGGTGTAGTCTCATTTATTTATTTTTGCTTTTGCTTCTCTTGTCATTGGATTTGGGTTCCCAAATACATCTCTGTGGTGGATTTCCAACAGTGTATTATCTATGTTTTCTTTAGTGTATTTTATGGTTTCAAACCCTCTCTCCCCTCCAGAAATATATGTGTGTGTATATATATATATACACATATATATACATATATACAATCCAAATATTTAGTCCATTTTTTTAGATTTATTTATTTATGCATACAAGAACTGGAGTACAGGCCAGAGGTATGGGGACTGAGAGGATCCCCCAGAGACAGAGTGGGGAGCAGAACAGGCAGATCCACTGAAATACACTGCTGAGGGGAGCAGTGGGCGAGGCAGGAGAGGTCTGCTGCACATGTGGGTCACCTCCCTGGCTGGCAGCAGGGATTGAACTCGTGCTGCAGTGGTTGCAGTCCACGTCACAGTACGTTGCTTAACCCACTGCGCCACCAGGGAGACCCCATTTTTGTCCATTTTGAATTAACTTATTTTCATGGAGCCAAATGATAAGCTAATTTCACTCTTTTGTGTGTGGCTTTCCAAATTTCTCAGCACTGTTTGTAAAAGAGGTTTTCCTTTATTGTGTGGTCTAGCTCCTTTGTCAAGATTAACTGTTATATTGCATTCCATTGGTTTGTCTCTTTGTTTCTGTTCCAAAATCATTCTGTTTTGATTACTATCATATGTAACGTTCTATCACTATCACTATTACTGTCATATTCAATCACTATCGCAGTCAGGAAGTGTGATACCTCCATTTTTCTACTTTTCTCTCTAGAGTGCATTGACTATTCAGGGTATTTTGTGGTTTCACATGACTGTTAAAATAATTCTAGTTCTTGAAAAATCTCCTTGAGATTTCGATAGGTATTGTGTTGAATCTCTGAATTGCTTTAAGTAATATGGCCATCTTTACAATATTTTAATGATATATATTCTTCTAATCCATGAGCATGGGGTATCTTACATATCTTCATAACTTCTTTCATTTCCTTAAGCTGTGTCTTATAGTTTTCAGTGTATAAAGCTTTTATTCTCTTTCCATTTTGTCTTCAAAAGTTCTTTGTCTCCTGGACAAGTGTTTTGCCTCATTTGTTTTTTTCGGTTGGGGCAATGTGGCTGCAGTTTTGTTTGTTTATCTTCTTTGTTTAATTTGGCAGTGGGTAAAGGAGGGAGGGGAAGCTGGAGTCCAAAGGCTCAGTCTGAGTCTCGGTTTGGAGGGAGTGCTATGTCAGGCAGGTTTTATAATGCCTCTTCTCGCCTACCCTCAGCACAAGCTCTGATCACTGCTGCAGAGCCCAAATTCCAGGTTCCTGCATCCTCACTACTCCTCCCTGCAGTATGCAGCAGGTCTCACCTCAGTTCCCTAAAGAGAGGGAGGCTGGATCACCACTACCCGCACTGTTGGCAGCCAGGTTCTCTGCTACAGCCCAAAGGTCCCAGTTCCCACGCGCATGTCGGGTTGCACTCCATCCTCACTGAAAAGATTTCCCAGGTATGGTTTATGCCCAATCCCCAGCTTGTTCAGCTGACTGACATGGTCACCTCCCTGGCTGCAAGTCCCGCCCAGGCTGCCACAATGAGCTACTAACCTCCAGTCAAGTATGTGTGGGCCAGTGCTCCATGCTGGCAATGAGCCAGTAAAATTCCCTCTGGGTAATATTTGTTTCCTTCTGGTTGTTCTTAGGGGCGAGGTTTATCGAAAATTATTTCACCATGTTCTTGGTCTAAATTTCATTTTTTTGATATTTAATATTTTTCAAGTGAAGACTGAGTCCTAGTACTCAGAGAACAGAAAAGAATCCTTGAAATGACCTGAATATAAAACACCTGATAAAATTATTAAGGTGATTATGTTCTAAAAGAGAAAAATTGTCTTCTGTGCAAAGAAACTAATACATGGTGGGTAAGGTTTTATTGGGAAAACAATAAGGGAGATCCACAGCCAGATATTTGTACAAGTGATCTTTAAATTTTGTTCAAACCCTTGTTCTATCATCAGCTATTTGTACTCAAGGACCATGCAGAGAGAGGAGCTATACAATCCCGAAGATCTCAAAGAGAAGCTGAACTTCATCAGACACAACTTCTTAGAATTTTCAGCCAAAATTTTTTATAAGGATTTATTTATGCATACAAGAGCTGGGGTACAGGTCAGAGTCATGGTAGGTGAGAGGATTCACCAGAGACAGAGTGGGGAGCAGAACAGGAAGATTAACTGAAATACACTGCTGAGGAGAGGCAAGGCAGGAGAGGTCTGCTGCTCCATGTGGATCACCTCCCTGGTCAGGGATTAAACTTGTGTTGCTGTGCTTCAGATGCTTCACAGTGCATTAGTCCACCCGCTGGACCACCAGGGAGTCCCAGAGCCAGATTTTTTAAGAAGCAGACATACTTTAGACCATGGAAAAAAGACACTTGGGGGAGAATAAGTCTAATACAGCAATGAAAATAACAAAAATGAAGCTATACACCATATGATTTTTTAAAATTTTTAAATATTTATTTATGCCTACAAGAGCTGGGGGACAGGCCAGAGTTGCAGGAGGTGAGAGGATTCACCAGAGACAGAGTGGGGAGCGGAACAGGCAGATCGACTGACATACACTGCTGAGGGGAGCAGCTGGCAAGGCAGGAGAGGTCTGCTGCACCATGTGGGTTCCCTCCTAGGCTGGGGATTGAACTTGCGTTGCTGTGCTGCAGATGCTTCACAGGGTGGCGCTCAACTGCTGCACAACCAGGGAGGCCCCATATGATGGTTTTTATAGACTAATGTTGAGTGGAAAAGATATGAAAGAATGTACACTAGTTAGGTGGTGACTACACTGGTGTGTTCTTATGACAAGCCACACCCTACAGTTCAGGGTATGTATGTATGTTCTGTTTCAGTAATTGTTGATAATAAGAGCCACAACCAAACTTTCTTTTAATAATACATACAGAGGTGAAAAAGATATAAAGAGCCAATCTTGCAGTCACTTTCAGGATGCAGGAAGGGGAATGTGATCAGGAAAGAGTGAAATTGGGGACTACAATCTGGAGCTTTTCAGAAGTGCCAGTAAATTCTATTTCTCAGACTGGATAATGCTTTTACAAGCATTTGATTTATAACTCTGAAAACCTGAATTTTTAAATTTTGTGCATGTAGTCAAATAATTTAGTAGTCAAACCAATTTAAATTCCTATTAATAAGGGGCTTTTTAATTTTATGTTACATTATTTTTGTACAGTGTATATTTCTTGTCCCTGTGAAATTCCCATCACCAATTCACCTGTGCACCATCACCATAGTCCAATAAGGGACTTTTTAAACTATATAGTCACATAATATATTATGCACCATTAAAAATGAGGTAGCTCTCACCTTATGTTCTTTTTTTTTTTAAGATTTATTTATGCATACAAGAGCTGGGGTACAGGCCAAAGGTGGGGGGCGGGTGAGAGGATTCACCACAGAAAGCAGGGAGGGAAAGGATTCACCACAGAAAGCAGATCAAGGGAAGTACACTGCTGAGGGGAGCAGCGGGCACAGCAGGAGAGGTCTGCTGCGCCACGTGGGTCCCCCCCCTGGCTGGCGGCAGGGATCGAACTCTAACTCGTGCTGCAGAGGCTGTGATTTGCTTTATAGTGTGCTGCTTAACCCACTGCGCCACCAGGGAGGCCCCACACCTTATGTTCTTATTAGGATGTGATGTCCAAATTGTGTCCTGAAATGACACAAATAATTTTAGAAATGAATCTAGTATGTTACTGTTTATATTCAAAGAAAATCTCTAATCTCTGAAAGAACAGACAAGAAACTGGTCAATGTTGCCTAAGGAAGAAACTAGGAACCACATTTGTATCATATGCTTGTTACCACTCAAATAGAAATCATTTATTTTGAAAATATTATATAGTTTTCCTCCAGATTTTAAATCTTGGCTTACCTCCTTTGTAAAGTACTTCAGCAAAAAGAGGAATTGGCATTCAAATATGGCTGTCCGACCACAACCACTGTTAATTACACCAAGACTTCTCTAGACTGACTTTTCTCAAGCAAATATTATGGATCATGTACTAGGTTAGGCACTATAAAGATAAATGGAACAAAATCTTAACCTTTGGGGAAGCAGGAGACAATGAGGAAGAAAGCAGATAGAGGGAGACCATTTGACTCCATTGGAATTTTTTCTGCAGCCATTTAATTTTGCTCTTTGTTTTAGGAAATGGGGTTAGGTGATAGTCCTTGTCTTGACAAGTCTTAGAAATCAACTAGAGGGCCTCCCTGATGGCACAAGGTGAAAGTCTCAGCGCTATCAAGCAATTGCCAGCCACTGTGGCCTGAGTTCAATCCAGGGAACTGACTCACATAGTGCAGCAGACCTCTCCTGTCTCACCCGCTGCTCCCCTCAGTAGAGTATTTCAGTAGCTCTACCTGTTCTGCTCCCCACTCTGTCTCTGGTGGATCCTCTCACCCTCCACCCCTCTGGTCTATATCCTAGTTCTTGTATGCATAAATAAATAAAAAATCTTTAAGAAAAAATAAAATAGGGTCATCTAGTTTTTTATTCCAGTTTTATTGAAATATAATTGACATTAATGTTGTGCAATTTTAAGGTTTCTAACATAATGAGCTGATATATGTACATATATACTACAAAATGATTGCCATAGTAAGATTAGGTAACATCCATCACCATAGTTATAATTCATAATTCTTTTTTCCTTATGATGAGAACTGTTAAGATCTACTCCCTTAGCAACTTTCAAATATACAATATAGTATTGTTTAACTATAGTCACTCTATTAAATATTATATCTCCAGATTTTATTTAGCTTTAAAGCTGCAAGTTTATGCATACCTTTGGACCACATATTGCCTACCACCCACTTATCCTCTGTGTCAATCACAAAACTGATCTGTTTTTATATTTTTATATATATAAGTATAAAATATATATATGTATATATATTTATATATATTATACTTATATATATTATATATATATTTTATACTTATATATAATATATAAGTATATATACATATATATATATTTTATACTTATATATATATAAAAATATAAAAACAGATCAGTGTATATATATATGTTTATACATCATAAAAACCCAGTTACATATATTCCAAGTGACATCTTAAATATTTGTCTTTCTCTGACTTATTTCACTAAGCATAATGCCTTCAAAATCACTCATCATATCACAAATAATAGGATTCCTTTCTTTTGTAGATTACATAGTATTCTCTGTGTGTGTGTGTGTGTGTGTGTGTATGTATTATCATGCATTGCTCCATGACAGGAACAAGTCCTGAGAAATATATTGTTAGGTGATAGTGTCATTGTATGAACATCATAGAATGTGTTTACACAAACTTAGATGATATGGCCCACTACATACCTACACTATATGGTGTGGCCTCTGGGACCATAGTCACATATGTTCTATTGTTGAGCAAAGCAAAACATCATTATGTGATATATGACTACACATACACATACATTTTTTTCTTTATATATTTGTCTGTCAATGGACACTTAGTTTTTTTGCATTTGTCCTTGTCTCAGTTATTGTAAATAATGCTGCCATGAATATTGGGGTGCGTATCTTTCTGAGTTAGTGTTTTCATTTTCTTCAAAAATACCCCGAAGTAAAATTGCTGGATCATATGGTAGGTTTTGGAGTACTCTCCATACTGTGTTTTCACAGAGGTTGCACCAAGTTACAGTCCACCAATAGTACATGAGGATTCAGACTTGGGTCATCTTAAAGGACAGAGGTTTAGAAGCATCTCATTATTGCAGTGATCCAAGCCCATGCATCTCATTTCTTCATCAAAACCCCATTTGTTGCTCTTGCCTGGCAGTGAATATGGATGGTGAGGATGAGAGGTGTAGGTGAGGAGAAAGGGGTCTTCCTGGGGTGAATGGCACGTGGTAGATGAGTAATAGCTGTTAAAATCCACATGCACCTTCTCTTCATAAAGATCACCCCCTGGATTTGGCCATAATGAGTGGCAACTTGTTTTGGGTGCAGGTGGTTCCACTGGAATCTGCTGAGAAAAGGGTTCTGAAGAGTTCTGAGCAGAGGTGAAGTCGTAAGGCCAGCTGGTCAGAGGAAAAGGATAACTGGGGCAACAGTTGTCATTGAGAGGATTCCTCCCAAAAGCGGCATTTTTATTCCATGTTTGCAGATCACTGTAGTCAGAGAAAGCTCCAGAGACAGAAGGCTGAAGCAGTTCGCTGCTGTTGTAGATCCTACCGTTGGACAATTTGCATTTCTCATAGAGCTTAGTGGGGACCATGGTAGAAGTGGGGTCTGCCAGATCAGTGGCTCCCCCAAAACCATAACTCTTAGAGAAGGATAAGCAATCATTCATTGACTTCTGCTGGGGAGCGTTAGCTATTAAATGTCCACTATAACTACCAGGCAACTGGATGCCTTCTTGGGAAGGCCAAGTTAAAGGTAAACTTCCCCAACTTTGTATTTCACCTGGAAGAGACTAGAAAAGAAAATGAAATGCTCATGTTAATAAGTTAAACTAATGGGCACAACTGCCCTAGACACCCACAAGTTACTCTGTACAAATAAGTGCTGTTAGTTTCCTCATTCCTCACATACTTGAAGCACCAACACACAGGGCAGCTGTACCACAACCAGTCAAACCCAAAAGAAGAGAGGGTGCTTCCATTTCCATTTTAAAGTTTACTAGTCAGTAAAGGCTGGTTTTCCATTTATTCTGAGGACAGCTAGTGTGTCTGAAGTGTTTTACCATCAAAAGCAAACCTGCTATTCTGTCTGTGAGAAACTTGTAAGGGGCTATTTAGGAAAAATCAACCACAACTTTAAAGATTTATATTATACTCAATATAACTTTTGGGAGCCCTCTTTCTCCTCTCCTCTTTCACTCTCCTCTCTCATCATTTCCCTCCTTGATTTTTCTATGTTTAGTGCTATTCAGAGTCTAAGAGACCAGAGTTTGTTATGCTGTTTTCTGTTGTTGTTTCTCCCACAACACACTTCTCTTAACATCTGGGAATTCTGTTGAATCATAAACAGGACCTCTAGAATATGAGTGGTAAAATTATTTTTATTAATGGAGGAAGCATATTTTCTTCCAGTAAGTCATAACAAACAGATCTGGTTGAGAATTAAGGTATCCCCTTGTTTATGTAAAACTGTTGACCAGTAAGAGGGTGGAGTGGAAATCATGACCAGGTAGATGACTGGGTAGAAATACCCTTCAGCTTTGTCCCATGGCTCAGAGAAAGGATGAGAGACAGCTGTTGGATTTGGGGGGTTTACATTTTCCTAAAATAGACTCAAATTATATTTTTTCTATGTGAGTAACATAGCCTCCACAGATGGACCAATTCCATTTGTTCTCCCCAAAAGAAATTCAGAGCACTGACTGGTTAAAAAAAAAAAAAGTGTAGAATTACAATCACTGTTAAGCAAGCAAATCCACCTATAAAATCATGGACTTCACCTCACAGTTTGGCTACAGGCAGTAACCTCCATCCCCCACCTGGGGGGTGACCCTTGTTTCCAGAAACTGTCTGGTTATGTCCTCTTTCAGAGTTTGCTAAGAAATAATCTGAGAAAGAATGGAAATTTGGGGTGGGGAGGAAAAGAGTGTCAATATTTTGTGAAAGTCATTTCAGCTAATTTTGGCTCTACCAGAATGAAAATCTAGAGTCCCAAATATAAGTATTCCTTGAAGTCTCTGTTTTGAATAGTAGCAGGTAAGATAATTCTAAAATCATATGGAGTTATGGTTGAGAGTATGCTACAAAAATGGTCTAAATGATGATGAAGGCCGCAGATTCCGTTTTGTTGGCAGATTTTTGCTTGTAGATGAGTTGGTTAGTATGACTTTTGTGGGCAAAGGATCAGAGAAATCTACTGCTCTGACCACAAGGGTGTTAAGTTGTATATTTTGAACATGCACAGAAAAGCTTACCTTTGTCTCTGGGCCTCCCTTCAGCTTTAAAGAGGCAGAGGAAGATGCTGCATGTGCTTTCTTCATTGCTCTTCTTGCCTCAGCTTCCAATTTGGTTTCTGGTTTGGGATGATCATGCTCTCCCTTTGACTTAAAAGAGTCAAGGAAGTAAAATCAATAACTAGATTATACTTTATGGTGTATAAAATTTTATCGTGTGCCTTGCCATATGCCTGGGTGTAGTTGTAGTTGACTCTTGTAGCCAGATTGGATAAACTTCTAAAGTTCCAAGCCCACCATGCCTGCCTTATTGCCTTTCCTCCTTGCCTGCCTTACTTGTAATGTTCCTCTTCCCATACAGCCTCTCACCCACTTGGTAGGCTCATATTGGTAACAAGTAACATTTAGTAAATGCTGCCTATAGTATGTATATAGACGGTTGTTGCAATAAACACATGATCTCATTTAATCTTCAGCACAACCCTAGTCACATTACTATCACCCCAGTTTACAAAATTGGAAACTAAGGCATGGAAAAATGATGCCACTTGGGTCAGCTCCTTAATAGCAAGTGAGGGGAGCCAGAATTCAAAGTGTGTTGGGACTGCCATCCTGAAAGCCAGTTGTAGACATTCAGGAATTTTGTGAGCTTTTTTGCTTAAAAAAACAAAACTCGGGCGCAGTGGGTTAAGCAACACACTATGAAGCAAACCTCAGCCACTACAGCACGAGTTCGATCCCTGCTGCTGGCCAGGGAGGGGACCCACATGGTGTAGCAGGCCTCTCCTGCTGTGCCCACTGCTCCCCTCAGCAGTGTACTTCTGTTGATCTGCCTGTTCTGCTCCCCGCTCTGTCTGTGGTGAATCCTCTCAGCCCCCAACACACCTTTGGCCTGTACCCCAGTGCTTGTATGCATAAATAAATAAATCTTAAAAAAAAAAAAACAACTCAAGAAGAACAAAAGAAAAAAAAAAAAAAAAACAACCCAGCTGGTATTTTGAAATCAAACATAGCGGGAATAGTTACAGCACAGAAATTGGCAAGCCCAACAAACTGGGACATTTTAAAGAGTGAGTTTGCTATCACACCACTGATTCAAACCCAGGCACTCCACTATCAAAGGGCACTTTCCATGACTATTTACACATCACTGTCCCAGTTTTATACCCAAAGAAAACTGAGACTTAGGGAGAAAGGAAACATATTCAGGTTTTTTTTTTTTTAAGATTTATTTATTTATGCACACAAGCACTGGGGTACAGGCCAGAGGTGTGTGTGTGGGAGGGGTGAGAGGATTCACCACAGACAGAGTGGGGAACAGCACAGGCAGATCAACAGAAGTACACTGCTGAGGGGAGCAGCGGGCACAGCAGGAGAGGTCCACCGCACCATGTGGGTCCCCACCCTGGCCAGCAGCAGGGATCGAACTCTTAATGCAGTGGCTGCGGTCTGCTTCATAGTGTGCTGCTTAACCCACTGCGCCACCAGGGAGGCCCTCATATTCAGGTTTAAAGAGCTAGTTAGAAGTCAGAGCTGGTGGGCCCTCCCTGGTGGCACAATGGGTTAAGCGATGCACTATGAAGCAAACTGCAACAACTGCAGCATGAGTTCGAAACCCAGCCAGGTAGCAGACACACATGGCGCGGCAGACCTCTCCTGCCTAGCCCACTGCTCCCCTCAGCAGTGTGTTTCAATTAATCTCCCTATTCTGTTCCCTACTCTGTCTCCGGTGGATCCTCTCACCCCCTCCCCCCACACCTCTGGCCTGTACCCAGTTCTTATACGCAAAAATAAATAAAAGAAAGTCACAGCTGGTATTCAATTCTGGGTTTGTGGAATGTTATCGAAGGCCTGTACTAACTAACCTGAGCTCGACCCAGATTACTAACTGCACTAACTGCAGCCTCGTCAAGGGATCTTGAGGCACAGTCGGCCAGGGCTCCAGCACCAGCAGCTCTGTGGAGCTGGGAGGTTAACACACAGCTCCCATCTTCGACATCCTGACCCAGAGTGTGCTTCACGGTTTATATATGGATCCTCAGTCACCTGTGCATCTCCTGTACAAAACTCTTCCTCACACCTTGCAGACTTTTTTAAATTAAAGAAAAATGGTATCATAACTATTTCAAAACCAACCTGGAAAAATATGAAGCGTCCATCATGCCTCCAGAAGTTGGTGACTGGGAAGCCGCCATGGCCTCGGCAAGGAATTAGCTTCAGGGGCCCATCACAGTTGGGGCAGCGTTTCCCTACAAAAAGCAGAAGAAGGTGACCAAGCCCGCTGAGTAATGTCAGCTGACTCCTGCGTCTACACAGCATGAAGGTTTTTAGCCTGAAGTTCAGGAGAGTAGAGAACACACCTGGGTACTATTTGCTGAATTTCCTGCACTGGGCATTACCCCTGAGTCTGGGCCTGGCCACCATCATGGCCCTGCCCATTCTCACATGTGGGTGGAGTAGGCGATTGCCTGCAGAATGGAATATGTCACATGTCAAGGGAGAGCTCTTCTGAGCAGAAAGTTCTGCCCTACCTATTTACTGGTCCTGAAAATTCTTTATAAAAAAGAGGATTAAATTCTTTCACTTTCAGATTAGAACTAAAAGGCCACCCTGGTGGCCTATAGGTGCTATCACCTCTATGACCTGAGTTCAATCTCCAGCCAGGGAGGTGACCCACCTGGTGCAGCAGACCTCTCCTGCCTCACCTGCTGCTCCCCTCAGCAGTGGTTTTCAGTAGACCCACCTATTCTGCTCCCCACTCTGTCTCTGGTGAATCTTCTCACTCCCTACACCTCTGGCCTACACCCCAGTTCTTCTATACAGATATATTTTTTAACAACTTACAATTAAAAAAAATGATTAAAACTAAGGTTCAAGGGACAATCCATAGGGGAAAACACAGTTACTAAATTTTCACCAAAGTGTAAATGACTGATACCAGATCCTGTCCCGAGAGCAAGTTTTGAAGACAAATTTCAAAGAAAGAACATGAAGTAATTTGAGGTCTCAAATGGACCAGATGCAGGGAATGTTGAATGTATCTGTTTCACAACCATATGAATACCATAAAAAATAATACTGAAATGTATGTGAGCATGTGATTATGACATGAACCTAAATAGGAAGGAATTTAGACCAGATTCCATGCCATTGCTCCCACTCCACAGCACTCGTTAGCTCATTTAGGGATGCATTTCCCCAGGATGTCAGGTGGCAATTCTGATAAAGGCTTTCTCCCAAACTTTATGTGGATGCACTGATGAATTAGTGTGAGTTCCCTAAGTGGAGTGTCTTCCTTTTAACGTGTGATCTTGGTGTCCTGGGGATGACAGAACCATAGGCAGGTGCTTGGAAATGAGGGACTGGGTCTACATGGGAGCAGCTTTGATCTCCATCCCATGCCAGCTTGCAGCTGGGCCCTGGGGACGTTAGTGGCCCCTCTGGGCAGGAGCATCTGAAGGGACATGAGTTTCCCGGAGGGGCAGTGCCGGAGACCCGCACTCACTCTGCTGCTTCTGCCGGGCTTTGTCACAGATGGCAGGTCTCAGGTAGATCTTGCGCCCCTCGTCCACTGAGCAGTCCAGGCCGCACACCACCACGCCCAGGCAGGACTTCTTGAGGATGCGCGAGTTGTGGTTGTTGGTGTTGCGCATGGCCCAGCTGCTCAGGTGCCGCTGCGCGTTCCTGTCCTCTGAGCTGTAGATGTACTTCTCGTAGGAATCCGGCCACTCCTGGAACCAGTCGGTCTTTTTAACATTCTGATAGAATCAGAGAAGATTATTATATTTTAATATAGAATGGAGTGAAGGTTGTTTGAGCATTGGAGAGTTGGGCAGAACCCTTGGCAGAGTCAGGCCTGGATGTCATTGTGAGGTGCACGCTGACAACACCGCGCAGCGCCCCCCACAGGCCTGAGCCTCGTGAATGTGCGCGGCCGGCCGGGACCTAAAGTAAGATCCTCAGAGTCCCGCGCGATTGATGTTTCTCCAGCCCGTGGTGATAAGAGTTATGATCATTTCTCAAAGGAATTTTTGAGAGTGAAGTAATATTTTTTGTGCCATTACGCAACCACTGTGGAAAATATTGTGGCTTTGAGATAGTGCCTCATAGCGCACTGTGGTTAGCATATTGAGAATGCCGAGATAAGCCGTGGGGAGGCTGTAGAGCCTGGTGCAGGAGGGCTCCGAGAGGCATTTCCTCCCTGCAGACCTGTTCTTCCTTTTGCTTCACTCCCATATTCATGCATCTCAGACAGGGCAGAAGACTCAGGAAGAACTTACTCTGGCAGGAAGTTTCTGTGTTCTTGCCCAGAATTGATACCCTTCCCTGCACAGGAGCATCTAGTTAAACTAAAGTGTGCTTTATACGGCACACAGGGCACTCAATCCGAGGAGCACCTGGGCCATCTGTTTTCACCTGTATAACAGGAACCATAAGACCTGCCTACCTTAAAAATGATTCTGAAAGTTAAATATATTACAGACACTGGCTGGACACCTGGCATGGACTGAGCTCTAAATAAATGGTAGTCGCTAATGGCATGGTTCACATTCTCACATCCTTAGAGGGAGAAGCATTCTACAGTCTCACTCAAACTTAGCTGGTGTCCATCCCCACATCACCCAGAGATCTGGCATGGTATCAGATCATTTTTGCCTGGATTCTATAAGGGCCTAGAATAAGATAGAAGAATAGAAGAATCTAGAAGGGCCAAAAAAAGGGCCATCAGGGTTCTTCTTTTTTGCTTGTCCAATGTGAAAACACAGCATAGAATTTGAGACAGGAAAGACAAAAGACATTTTAGAAGGAAAAAAGGCTAACATCAACACCAGGATGGAAGGGCAACATGGTTAGGTTGGCAATTTTTGAGTTTTCAAGTTGGAACGAGCCAAATAACTTTGTAATATGAGACTCTGTCTGGGCAAATGACTGTCTCTGAAGCCTTGTTTTGCTCTTTTCTAAAATGGGGATATTGATAAAAATATGCTTCACAAAAGTACTCCAAAGTGATGTGTTATAAGTTTGGAATCTTATGTAATGATAGTTGTTGCTCGAATTGGGATGCCATGGGAATGGAGGTGATTCTGAGGAAGTATAAATGAGAGATTTTGTGTAACTGCATGTTTAGGGTTCAGAGCTGGAGCTGGGATCTTCAAATTAGCCCATGGGTAAAACTACAATGATTTTGTTCATTTGGGTGTTGTCTGGATAATTTATACCACTTCTGCAAAGCCAAGGAGTTGTGGCAGACACTACATGGCCCACAAAACCTACTATATTTACTCTCTACCCTTTTATGGAAAATTCGGCGACTCCTGCACCGCTGGTGAGGCAGATAACTTGGGCGTGGGTCTCAAGGAAATTCCTTGACCTCTCAGTACCTGTGTCCAGCTCTGTAAAATGGAGATGACGGGAGTACCTACCTCACAGGGATGTTATGAAGATCAAGTGAGCTAACATACACAAAGTATTTAAAACAGAGCCTGGCACATAGCAGGTTCCAAATATTTTTCTAGATCTGGGAACACACACAACCAGCCAATGTGATTTAAAGAGCCACTGGCTTTCAGGAGAAAGAAGAATCTGAAAGTGTCCCTTTATGCTTTAAACCTTGCCAAACCAAGTGCATGACAAGAGTCCAGCCCCCTATAAAACAAAAACTTCATGTGTGCAGCTCTTGTTCCATGACATTCTTTCTCAGAGCAGTGACAATGACTGACCCACCATGTATGGCAGGTAACTGGCATGGGCAGGGGAAAGTGACCAAGAAGAGAACGGAGAGGTGTATAAACCAAAAGACTGTGGCATCTGGAAAAGTCCTTCTGTTGCATCAGGCAGGCTGAGATGCTGAAGGGGCTGTCTGCTTTTTCTAGGTCTTTCCTTCTGTCCCCCAAACCTTCATTAAGATTTAGCATCCAGGCAGGGAGGGACACGGCAGGCAGGCCTGCTCCTGCTTTCTCCACTCACCTTCTCTTCTTTTCCTTCTGACCTAAAGCTCCAAACTATGCTCTCTTGTTTCTGTCACAGAAAAGCCATAGAAAGCATGATATTTGATCTTGGAAAGAATAGAAATGCAGGTTAAAATGTGGGCTGTACTCTACTGATGGATTTGAATTGTTCAAATATCAAGTCAGACTAGCAAAGGGTAAGGTGGAATTGAAAAAAGCTAATTTTCATGTTTACCACTCAAGGCTAGTGGGTAACATCAATCCCTTGAACCAAAAGGAGGGGAGTATCTGAGTTTGTCTCAGAAGTTCTGCTTAAAGCAAAGTCTCCCTGCCTGTGGAGGAAGATGTGCATGGAAATCTTTTTTTTCCTTTCATTTTCACTCATTTTAATGGAATATTTTGATCTCTCTTTGAAGCCTCCTCTTTGATCTATGAATTATTTAGAAATAGCTTCTTTGTTTCATATAGTCACAGATTTTCCTGTTGCCTTTTGCTATTAATTTCTACTTTGATTCCACTGTAGTTGGAGAAGGCACTCTGTGTTTTCAATTATTTCAATGTTGTTGGGTTGGATTTTTTTTTTTTTTTGGGGGTTGGATTTTAGCATCACAGTATGTTCTACATTACAATGTCTTTTTTTTTTTTTTTAAGATTTATTTATTTATGCATACAAGCACTGGGGTACAGGCCAGAGGCGTGGGGGGTGAGGATTCACCACAGAGAGCGGGGAGCAGAACAGGCAGATCAACGGAAGTACACTGCTGAGGGGAGCAGCGGGCACAGCAGGAGAGGTCTGCCACACCATGTGGGTCCCCCCCCTGGCTGGCAGCAGGGATCGAACTCGTGCTGTAGTGGCTGAGGTTTGCTTCATAGTGCGTTGCTTAACCCACTGCGCCACCAGGGGAGTCCCCCATTACAATGTCTTTTAAGGTCTTTTTTTTTTTTTTCAGTAGCCCCTTCCACTGTTACCTTAGTTTTCCACTTCTGTTAATAATGTAGTGATAATTTTGCCATCACTATTTACAGACAATATGATAATATACATAGGGAACCCTAAAAACTCCACAGAAAAACTAAACAAAATAATCAATTTAGTAAAGTAGCAGGATACAAAATCAACACACAAAAACCAGTAGCCTTCCTATATGCAAACAATCAATCTGAAGAAAAAGAAATCAAGAAAACCATTCTTTTTATAACTGAAACAAAAAAAAATCAAATACCTAGAAATAAGCCTAACAAAAACCAGTGCAAAGAAAATTATAAAACATTATTAAAAGAAAGAAGACACAAAGAAAAGGCAAGGCATCCCCTGCTCATGGATCAGAAGAATTAACATTATCAAAATGGCCATCCTCCTAAAAGCAATTTACAGATTCAACAGTATTCCAATAAAAATGTCAATGACATTCTTCAAAGAGATAGAAAAAAATACTGATGAAATTCATGTGGAAACATAAAAAACCTCCAATAGCAAAAGCTCTCCTGACCAAAAAGGAGAATGGAGGGTTCACACTCCCACACTTCAAATTATATTACAAAGCCATAATAAGAATCAAATAGACCAATGGAATCAAATAGAATACTAGAAATAAATCCACATATTTACGGACAACTATTGACAAAGGTGCAAACAATATGCAATGGAACAGGTTAGTTTGTTCAATAAATTGTTGCTGGGAAAATTGGACTGTTACATGCAAAAAAAATGAAGCTAGACTACTACCTCACACCGTGCACAAAAAACAACTCAAAATGGATGAAAGACTTGGACATAAGACCTGAAACCATAAAATATCTGGAAGAAAATATAGGCAAAACACTACATGACATACATCTCAATAACATCTTTAAAGACACATCCCCCAAAGCAAAGAAAGTGAAGGAAAAGATGAACAGCTGGGACTACATAAAATTAAACAGCTTCTGTACAGCAAGAGAGACAATTAACCAAAACAAAGAGACACTCTACTGCTTGGGGAAAAAATTTTGCACACAATACTACTGATAAGAGACTGATCACAAAGATCTACAAAGAGCTGACAAGACTCAACAAAAGCAAAGTAAACAATCCAGTCAAAAAATGGGCAGAAGAACTAAAAAGATACTTCTCCAAAGAGGAAATGGAAGAGACCAACAGGTATATGAAAAATGTTCAAAATCCCTCATAATCAGAGAACTGCACATCAAAACCACAATGAGACCAACAAGTATATAAAAAATGTTCAAAATCTCTCATAATCAGGGAAATGCAAATCAAAACCATAATGAAATACCATTTTACACCAGTGAGAATGAGACATATTAAAAAAAACAGGAAACAAATGTTAGTGAGGATGTGGAGAAAACAAAACTCTCCTACACTGCTGGTGGGAATGCAAACTGGTCCAACCACTGTGGAAAGCTGTGTGGATTTTCTCAAACTACTAAAAATGAAACTTCCATATGACCCAGCAATTCCCTTCCTAGCAATCCATCCAAAGGACACAAAAACATTAATTCAAAAAGATACTTGTATCCCTATGATCATTGCTGCACTACTTACAATAGGTAAGCTATGGACACAATCCAAATGCCTCAGAACAGATGACTGGATCAAGAAGATGTCGTATAGATACACAATGGAATACTACTCAACACTTAAAAAAGATAAACTCATGCCATTCTCAGCAACATGGATGGAGCTAGAAGGAATTATGCTCAGTGAAATAAGCCAGACAGAAAAAGAAAACTATCCATGGTTTCACTTATAGGGGAAATGTAGGGGAACCAAAAAGTAACCAGGAAAAAAGTAATTATAATAAATAACAAAATTAATAGGCAACTATTAATCTAAGACACTCTTCAGGGGAGGGGAGAACATAAGGAACTACGGTGATGGTTCAGGGGTGAACTAGTGGGGGGAGTTTTACGGGGAATACGCCTGAGAGGAGAAAGTGTGCATTGTACAAAAAGGAAGAATGAGGTAATATATTTTATATATATATAATTTTTAAAATAAAGAAAAAATATATCAAATTTTTTAAAAATGTAGTGTTAATTTTGATAATGTATAGCGGAGGAAGACTACTAGGCCTAATGTATTTACTAAGAGTGATGTGTTCACACTGAGCTGTTCTCTTGCCTAATTTGTGCCCAGTCTGTTGTCCTGGATTGCTAAATGGGATTTTTTTGACATTGAAATTAAGAGACAATTTAAATTCTGATAATGCAAAAGAAGCCAAGTGCCAAATGAAAGACAGTGATTACAGAAAGCCTTGTCAGTTTAACTAGAGAGGTAACATTTAAAAAGAAAGAATAATCATTTCTTAATCTTATTTAGCAAATCCCCACAAAGCATCTTCTACTTTTTTGATCTTTTGTTTATCTTAATTTCTAACTTTTCATGAGTAAGTCTTTATTTTTCATCTTGGTTAAGGAGTCTGTGATTTAAAGGGAGTACTCTTTAGTTTTCTAACATAAAACTAGTTTGTATTTTATAATCTCATAAGTAAAATCATTGGCAGTTTAATATTTCCATGACGTCTGTGTGTACAGTTAACTACGATTTTATCCTTGAATTCACTCAAAATCTTTGAAACTTTTATCCTACCCTCATTATATTTATTTAACTACTTGAGGTGGGTTTTTAAAAAAGATTTATTTATTTATGCATACAAGAACTGATATGTAGACCAGAGGTGCAGTGGGTGAGAGGATTCACCAGAGACAGAGGGTGGAGCAAAACAGGTGGATCTATTGAAATACACTGCTGAGGGGAGCTGCGGGCTGAGATAGAGGTCTGCTGCACCTCGTGGGTCACCTCCCTACCTGGGAATCTAACTTGTGCTACAGTGACTGCCAGTAGCTTGATAGTGTTCTCTTTAACCTCTGCACCACCAGGGAGACCCTACTTGAGGTTTTAATAGGGTACCTACCTTAAGAATTAAGTATATACTATTATATAAAATTAATCAATTAAAGTTAATTCTGAAATAAAATATTTAAAAAACCTACATTATCATGTTATTATTTTACAGTTGATTTCCATTTGGACTCTTATATAAAATGATTAACTGCCAGATTCTCCTTAATAAGAAAAGCACATTTAATTTCTGATATATATTTGATCCCTAGTAAAATAGGGACAGCAAGCAGGTACACCTTTAAATCAAATAGATGAAGAAATGTCAGGTGTTGCATATGGAACACAGAAACAAATATTCAATCAATATTTTCATTTACACACAGCTTTTCAGGAACTTACCTCTTTTGCCCCAACTGGAAACCAAACTCCAAATGTCAACAAAGAAAACAATTTAATTCTACAAAATGCTTTGCGTTAACTCATGAGTTATTCTTAGGCTAACCCTGCAGTTTGCTACCTTTGGTAAGGAGTGAAGACTCAGGATGAAAAGTTCTTATGTGTTCAGACAACACTCGGAGGAGCCAGAATACCTAGGCTTGTTTAAGGTCTCTCATCACCTACCTCTTGTTTTCTCCTCTCTTTTCCCTCTCCACCCACCAAGCAAGGGACCTGCTGGTGGGTGCTCAGAAGAGAATCCGCTACCACAGATGCAGTAAAACATTCATCCTCATCACACCAGAGGCACAGGGTAGCAGAATCCTGGTTTCAAGATTTTGGGCCCTAATGACCATGGGAGCCTACAAAGCTGGAGCTACCCTGGGGAAGTTCAAATGACCTTGAAAGCAAGGAGAATGCTGGACAAAAAGGACGAAGTCATGGGTGCCCTCAGACAACAACGTGGCCCGATCATGCAGTCAGATAATAATTGACAAACAATTCAGAATCTGGTTTACCTGTTAGCTCTCGAGCACCAAGACACAGATTACTACAACTGACCTGCTCTGATAACATTTAGTCACAGAAATTCACAGAAAGAGCTTGAAGATTCACCTTTGCTCATAACTTGGGGTGCCTCCCCCTTCAGAGGAAAGGAAATTTTACTGGTTAAAATCAGGATTCAGGAATGAACTGATTAGGGATTTGATCTCTTTGTGGTTGATTAACCAGGTTTTAAGTTGGTTTGCATTTATGTTTAACTTATGTATGTTTTTATGTTTTCTCTACAAAAATAATATATTTAGACCTTGGAATTTTGTGAGTTAGTCACTCAAGTGTGGTTTTTCTCATAGGTTGAATCTGACAGCAGCTTGTGCTTAGGAACAAAATGATTCAGGATGTGCGTCTGCTGTGGTCCATCAGGACACCCAGTCCTCTGCTTAGGGTGGAGTGGGTACTGTCTTCTCTCTGCTGAAATAGTGCTATTTAGGAGTAGACAGAAAAGAGTTTTCCCCCCAATTTTCAATCAGAAAAAAAGAAACTTCTTAGGGATTCAAGACTAGTGTATCAAAGTGTTAATGAGAGCATACCACTTTCTGGGGACGTGTCATGAATGTATTCAATGAAGATAAGATAAAAGCAACACCAGACTTTTGCTCTCAGGCCAATGAAACCCACATTTGAATTTTTTAAGTGAAAATGTAATTTAAGAGGAATAGGAAAAGATAACAAAATGAGTATGTGAGATCGGCCTGGGAGAAAAGAGACGTATCAGTAAGGAGTTTGATAAATTAAGTACCTGAAGTTCTGGGCTAGCTACCTGGAGGCTGAATTAAAGTTAGAACATAACCACAAGTTAGAGGAGTGACCAGAAGCAAATGAAATGAAGTTTATAAAGACATATATGCAGCTCTAAGGAGAAAACTACATGAAACAAATACAGGGGAGGAATGACTTACTGAGGCCAGAAAGCATGGGAAGGATCAGGGCCTTTCTTGCCCTTAATCTGGTCATGACGCTTTCCAGCCTGGTAAGCCAAGTGACATCCACCGCTTATAAAATCGCTGAACCCTGTAAGCATAGTCTACGGTCAGACCACCTTTCTAACCACTAGCCTCACAGAGCTCTTTGCTTAATGCCTGTGCACAGGTCCCTCAACTGTAGACTCTGAATAGCCTTCAGACTGGTGCCCTACTTTGTCCAGCTTGTCACCCATCTTCATTTCTTCACACTTTACAATGCACTTCTCTAGAGAAAGCCATTTGCCAGATCTGCCTTGCTCCCCGCGCCTGAGTCATGCTGAATGACATACTTCCTCTTTCCTTCACCTCTAGTATTCTGCTAGCTGGCACTGACTCTCTAGGGACTAATCATGTTCCATAAGCCCGGGAGTTCATGAGCACTTTCGTAGGGGTTAATATAGCTTACCATCCCCTGTATTTCTGAGCCTGCTGGAGCGTCTGGCACATTCCAGTCACTCAGAACGTTTGACATGCTGATAAGGACATCATTGTCCTCACTGTTATCAAAAATTAACCCGTCAATCTTGATGTTTATGAGATGTATAAAGAGATAAGGCATTTCCAGGACTGGGAGGTGCAATTAGCATGGAGCTGACCATCTTGAAACTTGAAGCATGTGAGTGGATTGACAGGGAAGGAAAGAATTTGCCTTCTAGTTGCAGGAATTTGCCCAGAGGTTGTTGATGTAATATCCTGGCATGAACATAAATTATGAAAAATAAACTATAATTTTTTTTTGTCTGGGTGGCAAAGAGAATGAAGTTAGGGAAATATATAATAATTACAAGCCATTGCATTTGAGTCTTTAAGTCACATTTTTTTATGCCCCAAGAGGTCATCTGAGAAACATTAATCTCTTGAGGGGCTGCATGAAGAAAGGGGTCAAAGGTCAAAATACTTGAAAGGCACACTGCCTGAACAGATCCTCTTCTTAGGCAAGTGAGCACACCACAGGGTGATGAGGAAGACTCCAATCTGCTTAACTTTGCTTGAACTAATTCTCATTTTCTTTCTTCATAACACTCATTAAAATTCCTTGTAGTCCCTTGTAACTCGTATTCTAAAGAATACATCTGGGAAATACTGCTATAAATAGCATAGCAATTTAGGCAGGGTATGTAAGGGTATATATAAGGAGTTACTGTTTTTATTGTACTGAGGAGGTAAATAAGGGTTAAGAAAATCAATTTGTTTAGAGTCACAGATTATAAGCAATGCCATTTGCTAATGAATTCCATATTCGCTGTTTAATTCATGTTACACCTTGGATTAGGCACCGTACTGGTATTTCTAGGATGCAGGCATACTTCCAAATCTCAGGTCACAGAATTATAGACAATGAGAACCCAAAGGGTGCCTAAGAGACCAGTTAGTGCAACTACCTCATTTCAAAAGAGGAAAGGAGCCCAGGTAAAGGTATATTTTTGTAGTACAAAAATGCCAATTAAGAGGCAGATCTGGAATCCAAAGCCAGAGAGCCCCATGCTTCCCTTAGGTCACCATTCTGCATCCAGATAGGTTTCCAAAATATGAAATCCAATATGCTTGGAAATTCTTCCAAGCTCTCTTACCTTTCACCTCAACTATCTCTTGATATGATTCCAGAGCCAGCAGAAACCCAGATGTGGCTGATGTTGTCTCTGCACATTAAGGCACATATACCCTTAATCATTTCTCTGGCATCCTTAACAAGTTGAGGGACACTTAGCGATTTCCATACACAAGCTGACTTTTTGTATGAACTAGAAATGATACACTCCTAAATTGAATGTGTATTTTTGTCATCAGTTTATCAATTTAATGTCTGAGGTAGCTGAGGATGCTTTTGTTTTTGGAAATGCATGTTGGAACATGAAATTTTGCTAGTCCGGAGGTTTCCTCCAGGGAAATGGGTCTTCCTTTTTGTGTGTGTGTACAGATCGAATGAATGATATGTATCCTCTGTCCCAGAAAGGATGCATGTGCGTACATAGATTGCCTGCCATTTCAGAAGGTTTCCAGACTGCATTAAAACCCTGCTTTAGGATGTGACAATGGTAATGTCTTCTATATACTTGCTTACTTCAACTCTTGATTTTGAGTATGCCCAACTTCTACTTGGGAGCTGCAACCTGAAATTAGGAGTAAGCAGAACTACGGATCCCTGGGCCAGTGGTAATTAAAATTTATCTCAAAGCTTCCCTTAATGCAGCTACAATAATGGTTAATACCAATTAAGAGAGCAACTCTAAACACAGATCTCTGAAATGAATATTGGCATGATTGAGCTGTGGCTTATTAAACCATCCTAAAAGTAATAGAAAGTAGGACACACTAATTCTCCAACTCTTTCAAGACTTACCAAGAGAGAATGCAGAATGGGGTAGCCGGGAAATTTAAGGAGAAAAGGAGAAACAAAAGAAAATTTCCATTAGAGTGAAATCTGGATTGATCTGGAAGTTTTCATTAAAATGTAAATTTGGGGCCTCCCTGGTGGCACAAGTGTTTAAGTTTGAGCACTATCAAGCTATCACCAGTGACTGTGGCATGAGTTCAATCCCCAGCCAGGAAACTAACCCACATGGCATAGCAGACCAGTCCTATCTCGCCCAGTGCTCCCCTCAGCAGAGTATTTCAATAGATCTACCTGTTCTGTTCTCCAATCTGTCTCTGGTGAATCCTCTCACCCTCTCCACATTTCTGGCCTATACCCCCATTCTTGTATGAATAAAGAAATAAAAATAAATCTTTAAAATGTAAACCTGGAATGCTTATCAGTCAATACTGTGGGGGTCCCCATTCCCTCTCCTCTGTCTGGGATAATCCATTTCCTATTCCCCAGAATCATGCAGACCAGCTCAACCTTTCACTACTTGGAACTGGTAGTCTACAGTTAGTCTTCATAGTTATCTTTAAAAACAACGTCCAGTTCCATCTTTCAGATGCCAAAAAGGGAGGTCAAGGTAAACAAATATCAAACCATGAATGTTTTCTGCCAAATTAAAAGTTAAGTCGATTGCCAGAAATGAAGGTAAAGAAAACGTTATAGTCATTCTATAGCCAGAAAGCCATCCTATGTATGTACTGAATACTGTGTACAAGTGTTCCTGAAGAGCCTGTTGTATCCCGTTAGAGTGCTGGTGTTTGAACAATCCAGTTACAGAGTTAGTTTAAAACCATCACTAGCAAATAGGGTTGTATGAGGACTTATACATTATGAAGCGTCAACTATGGGCAAATACATTACCATGGGTTTTATTCTACCAGCTAGCCAGGTGGGTGTGACCTGAAGCAAGCCAACCTTGAAAGTGAAGGGAAGTAGTATTTTCCTTACCCAGTCTGCTGGGTAAAGCACCCCTCGAATCATGGTTTTTTTTGTAATAAACATCCAGCTGAAGTTCCTGGGGAGAGGAGTTTACACAGTTGGGACCATAGCAATTTCCTTCCAAGTCTTAGCAAGTTAATAGTCAAGGTTTCATAGCCAAATGCTGACGGCAGAATCTTGTAACAAGTACCTACCTGTGGCAGTTTCATGTCATTAATATCCCAGCTTAACATCTCTTTGTCTTCAGAACTAAAGTCCTCCGGTTGCATGATAAATCAGCTCACCTGCAGCTTTCTGTCTACTCAACTCCCCTCAGAATGCTTGAGAATTTTTCTCTCAAAAGCTCTTAATATAGTTGGTTTGGTCCACACAAGGAGCTCAATTAGAAGACTGTTTTCTGAGGCAAAAAAGAGATAATATTGATGATCATTAAAGAGGTAAAAATCAGTACTTGTCTGCCAGAAAAACCAATTTTCAATGACATTTTTTGCAAGCACCATCATACAATAACAAAAACATAGGAACCACTAACAATCTTGCTGAAATAAAGTTTGACCATTGGGAATCAGAAGCACTTGAGAGCTTTGCTTTCCCCTCAGGTTCGGGCTTCCTTTTTCACCTCTAAATAGAGGTTATGACTTTCTGCCAGGGGATCACCTTCACCTATGTGCTTCAGCCAGAACCATTCCTTCATGTGCACGCTGTACCCGAGCGGGAGGGAGCTAGCTTGGCGTACTTTCTGCGAGCATGCTTTGTAAGTTAGCTAATGTGTGCTTCAAGTTATGAGAGGGAAGCATCATAATCAGATGCGGGGAGGAATATTATTTAAATCCAAAGTGACACTGGGATAATTTGGGTATCCTCAATAAATGGAATGTATACCTTATACCTTCAAATATTACACGGTAGCCCTCTTAGCAGACTCATCTAAAACCTACATTTTTGGACCTGGGATTCTTTGTTGTAGGGGACTGTCTTGTGCACCCTTGTCTCTGTCCCTTAGGTGCTAGTAGTTACTTATCCCTCCTGTGACAATCAAAAAGATCACTACAATGTGTTAAATGTTCGCAGGGAGGGGGCAAATTTGTTTGATAACTACAGCTATACATTAGTGTTTCTCAACTTCGTTTAATTCAAAGCATACTTCAAGACTTTCTAACTTTACCTTAGCAATTTTCATTTTTCCTTGCCCCCAACAAGAAAGTTCTGTGTCACTTCACTTTGATTAAATTGTATTATGTAAATAATGTTCAAAAGTGTTTGTGCAAACTGCATTTCTCCTCCATGAGAGATGCTGCTCTAGTTTCTCACTATGTAATTGATTAAAGGGGATATAGAAAAAGAAAGTAAGAAAGGAGGGCGGGAAGGATGGAAAGAGGAATGCAGGAAGGAAGGTAGTTAGTTTTGAATGTTATACTCTGCGAAAAAGAATGAATTGTAGATTAAATGTGCTTGTAACTGAATATGAAGTGAAATGTTTGACATTCCCAATCACTGGAACTCTTGTAAACACGGGGGACTACTTATAAACTCAACTGCAAGTTAGCTTAATAGTCTGAGCTGTGAGAAGTCCCATGAGCTCTGTTTCTTTCTGTTTTCTCTGTTTCTTGACTTTATAAAATTCTAATACCTGTCAATCTATGAGATACACTGAAGGAAAGAGTATGGATATAGAAGATTGGTGACCTGAACACGTAAATGAAGTTTTTGGCCATTAAATAACAAATTAAATGGAGGCTGTTCCTTCTCTACCCCACTTACCCACACTCACCAACAACCTAGTGGTTGTAGACTCAATGATCAAGAAGTCCCTGCTCCCCAATTTAAACACTGAGGTGCAAGATGAAATCCCCGTGAGTTTTATATCCAATACTTTGTTTGGGAAATAAACACTGAGTTACTTTAAAAATGATTGGCATTAATTCAAAAGAATTGAGTAGGAAGCATATTAGATATAAGTATTTCATGTTAACGTGATAGCAACCGTTTTACATACTACGTCTTTGAATACTAACAACAGTAAGAGTTTAAAATTTGTTATCGCTATTTGGAATAGCTTGATATTAAAAAAAGAATTGAATAATGAGATCCACATTTCCAAAAATCAAACACAGTGTTTTAAATCAAAGACATCATTCTTTGTTTTTCAAATTAGAAAATCAAGAATCTTGCAGCAAAAAATTACAGTGCTTTTAAAGTTTTTTTCTGATCTAAATTTTTACCAAGTGAATAAACATTACTATTTCCCTGAAAGTTAAGAACAAAATACAGCAGAGACGAAAAGGCTGTGTTATGCACTTAAAACATAAACAGTTTTCCTCCGAGATTAAAAAACTAAATTTGTCAGGATTTCTTTTTTTTAAAGCAATCCAGGCCAAAGCGCATTCCATTTTCATCATTTCTACAGAAAACCAGCTAGAACGAATGAAACCCTGTTGGAATAAGTAGGTGGCCATTACCACATCCCTTACATTTGCCTCAGGATTTCTGGCTCCTTACCTTCTCACGGAGGTGCAGAAAATACTGTGTCATAAAAGTCTCATCTCTGCTGCAGGTCCCAGCAGGCTCTGGTCATTCTCTATGCAAAGCTGCTGTTCCTAATCCAGGTCAAGGTACACTATGTTAATAAGCTCTGGCAGTAGCCCAATCAAAATCTAGATGCTCCCTGCTCAGGATAGGTAAGAGTGACCTGGGAAGCCACTTAACCAGCTCACTTCGCAGAATGCCAGCAATGTGAAGACTATTCTGTGGTGTGCCTCTGAACTTTCCTCTCTTGTAAAGTAAGAGAGCATTTCAAATGAAATGCACATGGAAAAAAACTTCAGGAAGAACTAGAGAGGTTTTCTTTGTCATCAGTTCATAGATTGGGTCCAAAGCAGACGGATTAACCAGAAGATTATTAGTCCCCCACCACTTAGCCTGAGAGAGAGAAATAACATGCTGATGAAATTTATATAAGAATACATACTGGGCTTCCCTGGTGGCGCAGCGGGTTGAGTGCCACACTGTGAAGTATTTGAAGCACAGCAGCATGAGTTCAATCCCTGACCAGAGAGGGGACCCACATGGCGCAGCAGACCTCTCCTGCCTCACCCGCTGCTCCCCTCAGCAGTAGATTTCAGTCCATCTGCCTGTTCTGCTCCCCACTCTGTCTCTGGTGAATCCTCTCACCTCCCGCAACTCTAGACTGTACCCCAGCTCTTGTATGCATAAATAAACAAATCTTTAAAAAAATACATACTGGCTCGCCAATATCTCCTAAACCAGAAACATCAAAATAGCCACTCATTTTGACTATTCCAATACCCCCAGTAATCCTCCCTTCTAAAGATGTCCTCTGGTATTGTGGCACAGCTAAGTCAGTTCAGTTCATCTGCTGTATTCGAGGCAACCTTCTAGTTTCTGGAGATACAAGGGAACATTAAAGCTAATGAGATGTTCAACCTAGTGGAAAAGGTAAACAAGACACTAAGCCTAAGATGACCGGGCTCATGGAATAGAGGCAGTCTAGAAGGAATGTATTGAAGGAAATTATTGAACTGAAGGGAGAAGAATAAGGAGAATTTCTTTCACTCAAAAGATGCCTGACTAGTCTTTTAAGGACAAATAATGTTTATCCAGGCATCAAGGAATGACAGAGGACATTGCAGGTCATGGCAATATAGTCAGAAAGCTAAAGTAGTATAAAAAGCTTTTAGCGTTATAAGAAGTTGGTGTCTTCAAGAGACAGGCTGTGAGGAAGGAAAGAGCAGGCCAGAAATTTCCGTGCTTGGCAGCCTCAGAGGCTCTGCTGGGCAGCCCCTAGGAGACCTTCAGCAATGCTGACATTCTCACTGGCTTTCAGTTCAGGAAACCTTCTGCCTGGAGTGAAAGACCCTGCATAACATTCTTGCACTTTATCTAATCTTGGTCTCCTCTTTGTAGTCCTTCCTTTGGTCAGACGGTTCTTTCTTCATGCCCTGAGTTCACAGTAACAGAACAAAGCCTAGCGTTGGACCAGTTAGCAAAAGATAAATTTCTGTAGGGTTCAAGATCAGGGTCTGGAGTCCAGAATCACAAAGCAGGGCAAAAATGCCTTTAGAGCTGAGAGCGGCAATAAGCTGATAACCGGTACATCTGCTGTGATTTTTTTTTAAAAAATACTTATTTTGTAGAAGAACTGGGGTATAGGCCAGAGGTGGGGGGTGAGAAGTTTCACCATAGAAAGAGAAGAGAGCAGAACGGGTGGATTTACTGAAATACACTGCTGAGGGGAGCAGTGGGTAAGACAGAAGAAGTCTGCTGTGCCACATGGGTCAGCTTTCTGGTCAGGGGTCAAATGCAGCCTTTAGGGGTGATAGTGCTGAGGCCACCAGAGAGTACCCTTGCTTAGGTCTTAGTCACTTGCTTAGGTTTCCTTTCTAGCGTGTCTTCTCCCATCCAGATATCTATACCCTATCCTTCTTTAGGATCCCCCAAAATGCCACCTCTTTATGAGAACTTCCCACACTATTCTAGAAAACTAGGTTTCTTATATGGTGTTCCAGAACTCTTATGTGTTACCTTCTATTACACAGAATTGACTTTTTTCCTAATTGCAAAATAAATTCATGATCCTTTTAAAAAAGTTGCATTCTCATCTCTCAGTGCCCCACCTTTAACATTTTGGTCAAGCCCTTTTAGATATTTGTCTTCCCCAACATGCCTACCAAGCCAAGCTATCATATTATATAATTCAGTACTGCTGTTTGTGCTGAACTTTCAAATGTTGGTTTTAGTCATCCCTCCCTGGCTATGCCACTAGGTCCTTCATAGAAAGGTTGGTATCTTCCACTTTTCTGCTCTTCACAGAGGGACCCAATGCATCATCAGATCTGTCCCTGTCCCAAGAACCAGCCCTACTGTGACATAGCCCTACTGTGGAGACATCTCCACACCTCACTGAGCTGTGATCTTATACCTGACACTGGTAACAGAACATCTGCATTCTTAAGATGATGATCCTAACTTCTTACCCAAATGTTCCTAATTGGGTTTCTGTCACTGCTATTAATAACAGCAGTAATCATGGCAGCTTTTCTTCCTTGCACTGTGTCTAGTGTCTTGCCAAACACTTGCCATTTCAGCTTCCCTTGGTGGTAGATGCCATTCTTACTATTCACCTCTTACAGACGAGGAAATCAAGACTTAGAGAACTAATATTTCACGAGCATTTAGGGGATTGAGCTGGGGTGGGACTCAGAGACATGCCTGTTGACCATGGTCCTGCAGAACGGCCATTCTTCAGGGTCTGGAGTCCTTATCTCTGCTGCCATGGACATGGAGCTCCATATCTCCCCAATCTGCCTCCTCCCTGGAGATAGGAATCCAGCCCTCTTGCTGGCGACTTACTGACCCCAACTACTGAAGCTTAGGTTTCTTACTATCTCTGCTCTTACATCCCGATCACCTGGACCTGCCTTTTGAAATCATTCTGGTCTCTTTCATCTACAATGGTGCTTTAGGCCTTTCAAAAAGGAGAATTCTTTTTTGAGTTCCATTACACTGCATCCCCAGGACCTCCGTGCCAACCACCCACCCACATCATGATGTTAACCATATCCCTGTATCTAGTTGGCCAGAGAGTACGAGGGAGATGGTGACAGTGTATGGTCTCTGGGTCAGGACAACCATACCAGACCCTTAGTGCTCAGGCCTTTGCCTAGAATCCCAAGTGTGGTTTCCACTTCATGGCCTTCGGTTGTGTTCTACCAGATGAATGAACTTTTCCAGAATCTGCAACTCTGTCTATCCTCCCCATGTCATCTACCTAATCCCAGTGGATGTTTCAGGCACTAGTTCCACTCATTTTCCTGGTCCTTCTACAGTGGATGAAGCCTCATTTAACACACAGTGTCGGGGCCTCCCTGGTGGCGCAGTGGGTTAAGCAACGCACTATGAGGCAAACCGCAGCCACTGCAGCACGAGTTCGATCCCTGCTGCCGGCCAGGGAGGGG
>JAGFMF010011803.1:558536-590142 GCA_019455555.1 Galemys pyrenaicus | reverse complement strand
GCTGTGCCCGCTGCTCCCCTCAGCAGTGTACTTCTGTTGATCTGCCTGTTCTGCTCCCCGCTCTCTGTGGTGAGTCCTCTCACCCCCCCACACCTCTGGTCTGTGCCCCAGTGCTTGTATGCATAAATAAATAAATCTTTAAAAATATATATATATATGAAAATGAAATATAATGTAGACACACCTTGGAGATAATGAGGGTTTGATTCTAGACCACCACATAAAGCAAGTCACACAAATTATTTGGTTTCTCAATGAAACAAAATTTATGTTTATACTGTGCTGTAATCTACTAAGTATGCAATAACATTATGACTTTTTTAAATGAATACAAGCCTTAACTAAAAAATACTAACCATCATCTATCTGAATCTTCCATGAGTCATAAGCTATTTTGCTGGTGAAAGGTCTTATTTAAAAAATCTAAATATCTACAAAGCACACTAAAATGAAGCACAATATAACGAGGCATGCCTGTATTATTAAGTTATATTAGTAGGAGGAAACTGAGGCACAGAGAAGTAACTTGATTTTACAAGATCATGAAGTCAGCAATCTCTTTGCTTCAGTAAACTAATGTTGGTCAAAAGAGAAACATCAAGTAAAGAAGAATGAGGTTAAAAGTTATTCTCTTCATGATGAATGTTTGTCTAGGGCCTCCCTGGTGGCTCAAAGGGTTAAATTTCAGCACTATGAAGCTATCAGCACCCACTACAGCAAGAGTTCTGTCCCTGGTCAGGGAGTTAACACACATGGCACAGCAGACCTCTCCTATCTCACCCACTGCTCCCCTGAGCAGTGTATTTCAAGTAGATCTGCCTGTTTTGCTCCTCCTTCTCTGTCTCTGGTGAATCGTCTCACCCCTCCACACCTCTGGCCTGTATGCCAATTTTTTTTAAAGATTTTATTTAATTATGCATACAGGCCAAAGGTGCAGAGGGTGAGAAGATTCACCAGAGACAGAGTGGGAAGCAGAACAGGCAGATATACTGAAATACACTGCTGAGGGGAGTAATGGGTGAGACAGGAGAGGTCTGCTTCGTCATGTGGGTCAGCTCCCTGGTTGGGGATCAACTCATGCTGCAGTATCTGCAGATGCTTCATAGTGCTGCGCCTTAACCCCCTGTACCACCAGGGAGGCCCCCGTATGCCAGTTCTTATATGCATAAAAAAATAAAATAAATCTTAAGAAGAAAAATGGCTAACACACCAACCCTTTCTCAGGTCTACATTCCCCTGCCTTCTGACCAATTTTTAGGAAGTTGCTTTCCCCCCAAGTTGTTCATTGGGAATTTCTGTCCCTTATGACATGGTGCCTTATCTGACCAGCAAAGTCCTTCCCTGGAATTTTTCATATTAGAGGTGGAGGACTTGCTCTTCAATGCCTGGTTGCAGAGCTACTGTGCGTGACAGAATCTGAGAGATGACACCAACAAGGAAGCAAGAAAGCAAGAGAGAGACCTGGTAGAGGCAAATCTGAGAACAACTCCAACCCTCTTCTTTCCCACTATCTGACCCACCGATACTCTTTAAACTTACACTCCTTCAAATTCATTGTCTTAATGTGCCCCTAGTAGAATCTACTAACATCTCCCATCTAGGTCAGCCTAAATTTAGCCCGGAAACCCTTCTCCTTTTTATTTACACTTGTAAGTGTGCGTACTCTGAAGTCTGACACCTCTTAAAAATCAGAAAATTCTTCATGATGTCTCACCTGAGTCAACGTGTAGACCAAAGACACAGCCATCAGCCCCAGCAGACACTTGTGCGACACACGCTGGTGTTAAAGCAGGGATCAAGGGAACCCACAGAGATTGTTACCCTGTGCTGTGAACGCAGAACTTTGGGTAGGGTTTCTCAAATTTTCAACTGCTTGTGACACTCGTGGAGTTTCTCGGAGTTCTAGATAGTATACTTCAGTTCTAAAGACCAACCTGTTTCATCCTCAATTGAACTCTGAGGTACAATGTTCCCTTTCTAAATCTCTGGACAAACAAGACAAATAGCTGGTTGTTGAGCTCCCTAGTGGGTGACTTGGGTGGGAAAACCCCCAGATGTCATGGGGCTCTTTGGAAAATATTGTGAATTTTTAAAATATTTATTTATACAATTTGAGAACTATTTTACAAGAACTATGGCTAACATATATATATATATAATATCAAAATCACAACCATGAGCCCAAGTGTCAAATCCCTAAAAAAGAAAACAAGGTCTCAGATACACAGTGGTAAGTTATTTCCAATTTATGATATTTTGCCATTTTTTGGTTTTGTGCCAAGAGGCAAGGATAGGAATGTCCTAGAGGTTAATAACAATGTGAGCAAAATTAGAACTGGCAAAACTATTCCATTTCTTAAATAATTTTGCAAGTTTGGTGATCAACATCAATTTTTTAAAGTTTAAGAGCTGGACCTGTCTGGTGGTACAAGGAGTTTAGTCGCAGAACTATCAAACTGTCATGTCACCAGCCACTGTAGCACGAGTTCCATCTTCAGCCAGGGAGGGGACCCACATGGCGCAGCAGACCTCTCCTGCCTTGCTGCTGCTCCCCTCACTAATGTGTTTCAGTAGATCTGCCTGTTCTGCTCCCAGCTCTGTCTCTGATGAATAATCTCATCCCTGTATCACCCCAGTTCCTCTTTGCAAAAAAAAAATTTAAGAACCACAGAATAAGGCACAAAATTGATCCTATCATTCCTATGACTGAGGTACCCAAATTTTTTTCATAAAAATATTGTCTTTTGGTTATTTTCATTAAAATCTAACTTGTTAAAATGTAATGGGTTGTTGCTGTTGAAGTAACTATTTCCAAAAAAAATTTAATTCTGATTTCTGATATGCTAAACATTGATGGCTATAACCACATAAACAAAAGCTGTTTGAGGTTCTCACTAATTGTTTTTTAAAGATTTATTTATTTATGCACACAAGAGCTGGAGTACAGGCCAGAGGTGCAGGGGGGTGAGAGGATTCACCAGAGACAGAGTGGAGAGCAGAACAGGTAGACTGACTAAAACACACTGCTGAGGGGAGCAGTGGGCGCAACAGGAGAAGTCTGTTGCGCCATGTGGGTCCCCTCCCTGCCATGTGGATTTCCTCCTGGCCGGATGCAGGGATCGAACTTGTGTTGCAGTGGCTGTGGTTTGTTTCATAGTGTGTTGCTTAACCTGCTGCGCCACCAGGGAGGCCCTCAGGTTCTCACTAATTTTTAAGAGTGAAAACTGATGCTGAGTACTTAGGAGTCTGAGAACTGCTGCTAGAAAGTGCTAAATGCTCAAGTACTGAGCCCTGGTCGGCAGGCAGAGGGCTGTGACTGATGATTGTCAGCTCTCAAGGTGTCAGCTGCCCCCTGCCCAGTCCTCCAAGACCATCTCAGGACTAGAGAGACAGCATGAGGAGAAGGGGGCAGATGATAAGGAAAGAGGCTTCAGGAAAATGGCACTATAAATGCTCCCAGGAGAAAGTCCTACTTGGGGGAGGTGTCGCACACAGCAAGGTTGCTCTGTGTCCAGAACTGCCTCCTGCACCCCAGCACCCCTGGAGGTATCAACACCCACTCATCAGCAATGGAGACGGTCCAGTAAGGTGGAGCGGCCCAACGTGAGGGGGTAACTGGGGCATCCTCCTGGCAGGAGGTGTAGACTTTGGCAGCCAGCATCACCAAGGAGGGCAGAGCAGGAGAGGAGGGAAATGGTGGATGTGTGTGGTGATCGAGAAGACTCCATGGTGAGCGGACACGAGACACCCCCTAAAGAAGATGCACCCAGAAATAAATTGGGCAGATCTGAGGTCATGAAAGTGAGTCCAAGGGTCAACAACAACAAAAAGCCCAGACTCCTCCTGTCACCCCAATTTAAACTCTGAATCCTGATGAAATAACAGATTAGATATTATAATTAAAGAATTACTGATAACATTCATTTGTTTCATGTTTTGATTATTTTCTAAATTTTCTTTAAGATTTATTTATTTAGGGCCTTCCCTGGTGGCACAGTAGGTTTAGCAACACATTATGAAGCAAACCACAGCCCCTGCAGCACGACTTCGATCCCTGCACCACATGGCGCAGCAGACCTCTCCTGCCTCGCCTGCTGCTCCCCTCAGCAGTGTATTTCAGTTAATCTGCCTGTTCTGTCTCTTGTGGATCCTCTCACCCCTACAACTCTGACCTGTGCCTCAGTTCTTGTTTGCATGCATAAATAAGTCTTAAAAAATAGTAATAACCCATTAATGTTTAACATAAAGAACATTTTATTAAAGTTGTATCTTCAAAATAAAAAGTAGTGAGAACCACATCGTTTAGCCTTTCTGCAAATCTCTTTCATATCTGACCGAATAGAAGATAACTAGATATCTCAATCTGCTTCTGCATTAGATTGTAATCTTTTACAATATCACATGTCATGTAACCTCTGGGAACGTCACTGCAGACTTATGAAGATTTACTGCAAAGAAAGGCAAATAACATCTGTCTTAAAAATGGTTTTGATCTTGTAAATCTCCTGAATGGGCCTAGGAGACCCCCAAGTCTTCCTGGACCACTCTTTGGCATCCATTTTCTTTATGCTCTACAAAATATATTCACAAACAAATTTCATTTGACACAAACTCTTTGAATTGGGCATGTTTTTAAACAGATGAGGAATCTGGGATTCCTCAGAAGTTAAACAATTGATCCAAGATCACAAGCTTCGATTCCTGTCTCTAGACTTTGAATCCAGGATTGGATTCCAGATAACAATATCTCTCCAATAAAAGTTTTCCACTACCCACCTTTTCACAGATCAACAACAACGACACTCAAAGGGTTTTTAAATGATATTTAGGATGGCTAATATTTCAAATGTAGAATGTGGTAGAAAACAGAGACCTAGAGAAGTTAAGTAAAACAGCTCATGACATGGTAGAAATAATCACAGATCCAGGGAGACAGAAGCCCCTAGCACTGACCATCCCACCCTCCCCCCTTTTTGTGTCACTTGAGAACTTTCTCTACCTCTCTAGGCACCAGCATTGCTACATCTGCAAAATGGGATGACTATCTTACCTGCCTAAAGGCATGGGCTGGAAAAATGATTGCCCAAGATCTTTGAAAGGGCTGTTATTTACCAGAAAGTTATTTAGAAGGCTAGGATTACTCAGATGAAATGGACTCTCCTTTTGAAATTCTAAAATTCTTCCTTCTTGAATATTTTTGGAACTTCGTATTTATTAAAAGCTATTCAGTCTTTCCCTTTATTTAGTCTTTTAACATCTTTAAACTTTGTCCAGAAAATTCAGCCTTAAAAATAATTCATTGTAGTCATTTTTAAAAGTTGTTATGTAGAAACCCAGTGCAACTTACCAAGCTCCCAGGTGTGCTGACCATTGTAGGCTGTCCAGCAGGTGCATAAGACTCTAGAGCATACTCAGTTGTCATTTCTGGGCATGCTGCTGGAATTACATTTTTCATATTAATGCATACAAGAATGGGGGTGCAGGCCAGCGGTGCGGAGGGGTGAGGATTCATCAGAGGCAGGGTGGGAAGCAGAACAGGCAGATCAACTGAAACACACTGCTGAGGGGAGCAGCGGGCAAGACAGGAGAGGTCTGTTGCACCATGTGGGTTAGCTCCCTGACCAGAGTTAGAACTCATGCTGCAGTGGGTGCTGATAGCTTCATAGTGCTGAGATTTAACTCCTTGTGCCACTAGGGAGGCCCCGGGATTACATATTTACAATGCACTTAAAATATTCTCCCCTCCATCTTTTAATTGTGGTGAACTATACATGGCAAAAATTTACTGCTTTAATCATTTCAAGTATATACTGCCATTACACCCACATTGTTGTACATCCATCAACATCACCCATCTCCAAAGCTTTTTTCATCTTGCAAAACTGAAACTTTCTCTACCCATTAAACAATAGCTCTTCTTACCCTCCAGGCCTTGGTAACCACCATCCTACTTTCTATATAAATTTGACTGTCCGAGGTATTTCATAGAGGTGGAGTCCTACATGTTTGTCTTCTCGTGCCTGGTGTATTTTACTTAATACAATGTCTTCAAGTTACATCCATGGTTTATGTCAGAATTCCCTTTCTTTTCTTTTTTTTTTTAAAGATTTATTTATTTATGCACACAAGCACTGGGGTACAGGCCAGCGGTGTGGGGGGGTGAGAGGATTCACCAGAGACAGAGCGGGGAGCAGAACAGGCAGATCAACAGAAGTACACTGCTGAGGGGAGCAGCGGGCACAGGAGGAGAAGTCTGCCATGCCATGTGGGTCCCCGCCCTGCCATGTGGGTTCCCTCCTGGCCGGATGCAGGGATCGAACTCGTGCTGCAGTGGCTGCGGTTTGCTCCATAGTGCGTTGCTTAACCCGCTGCGCCACCAGGGAGGCCCAGAATTCCCTTTCTAAGGCTGAATAATATTCCATTGCCTGTATAAACCACCATTTGTTTCTTCATTCATCCACCAGTGGACAGTTGGATGGTTTCTACTACATTTAGAGGATTTTTTTTTGAACCTTCATTTAAAGGTTTGAATAACTCCACACAAGCAACAACATGAGCAAAATAGAGCTAAGGGCAATGCACATGGATCAAAGAAGTACACACAAAAATTAGTTCAAATTTGAAAGGCAAATTCCAGTGTTTTTTTTATAAAAAAGCCAGATTTTTGTCTTTGTTGTTTTCCCTCTTCTCTAAAGAGATGTTACTAAATTGATGTTTCATAAGATCAGGGAATGTATTGCATTTAACTTCATATTCCACATAACTACCAAAATTCCTGGCAAATTCCATTAACTTATCTTTGAATGCACCAGTGTATTATACAATAAATGAAATATTTTCATCTGAATTACCACATCTTATTTTACAACAATTTCATAAGTTGGACAGGGAAAATATTTGTGCAATTTTATAGATGAAGAAACTGAGAATCTCAGCTATTCATCACTGGGTAATATGGGGTTGGGGATACCACCAGATGTTAAAATATCAGTTCCCAGTTCTGTCTCTCTGAACCCATCTCTGTCAGTAGTTGTGAACGAGCATTTGAAGTGACTTTAATACAATTTCACCACAAGATAGAATAATTTCACCACAGAAATTTAAGCTACAACACATAATAACTACCACATCTTAATGTCTCTATAGTCTTAGCATTTTATGCAAGGTTATGCACAAGGGTAGTGTCTTTTTTTGAATGTAAAGATGTGACTACATAATATACTAACATATTTATTCAAACAATAGAGAAATGATCCAAGTTCTATTAGAAATCCTTTAACAGTGAGAGGAAATCAGCAAAAAGTGATGTGGAAGGAAAGAATTGTTCAGGTTTGGGAGGAAGTATTTGCTTTTTGATCCTCATGTTTAGTGTTTAAAAATTAGGTATAAATGGGGCCTTCCTGGTGGTGCAAGGGGTTAAGTCTCAGCTCTTTGAATCAAACAAGATGCCACCGAAAGAAAAGCATAAAATCAGAATAGGTTCTGGAAAATTGTAAATATAAGTCAAAATAAAAAATGCATGAAAAGTGAAATAAGGAGCCTCCCTGGTGGTGCAGTGGCTAAAGACACAGCACTATGAAGCTATGAGCGGCTGCTGCAGCACAAGTTCAATCCCCAACCAGGGAAGTGACCCACATGGCACAGCAGACCTCTCCTGTCTCACTCGCTGCGCTCCTCAGTGGTATATTTCAGTTTATCTGACTGTTCTGCTCCCCACTCTGTCTCTGGTGGCACCCCCCTACCCCACACCTATGGCTTACACCCCAGTTCTTATGTGCATAATAATTTTTTTTAAAAGTAGGGAAATGAAATCAGAGAAATTCACCAGCAAATCAGAAACTTAAGTCAATGTCAAAAATAATAAAAATAGGAAATACATGTAAAGAATCAGACTTGAAAGGCTACCCAACTAAAGTTAAAGAAAATGGAAGGTGGAAAAAAGAAAATTAACAACCTAACGCAAGAAACGTTCCCAGAATTGAAGGACATGAAACTTTAGGTTAAAGAATTTAGTGAGGATTCAACATTGTATGTGAAAAAAACCTACTCAGACAACACTGTGAGTTTTGAACATTGGGAATCAAGAGAAAAGTTTAACTTTCAGAGAGAAAAGCCAGATCACATACCAAAGATGGGATATCATAATTTTACTGGATTATTCAAAAAATAAAACTCTGGAAAACAAGAAAATGACAACATAATGTCTTTAAAAGTCCAAGAGAAGGCAGTTGACCATGTTGGTCAAATATGAGGGAAGAATGAAAGTATTTTTAAATATATAAAGTTTTAAAAATTTATTTCCTGTGTACTAGAATATACTGAAAGTTATACTATATAAAAATAAAAACAATTTAATGAAATGAAAAAGCTCCCAGAGATCATTGAAGGAAAACCTAGCAAAAAGGTGCATGAAAGTTCCAGTGTGGCAGGTATGCAAAAAGCCATATTCATTAATAGGATTCTAGGAGAGAGATTTTCTTTTTATTGTGATGGTTAATTTTTTGTGTCAGCTTGGCTAAGCCAAGATCCCTTTATATTTCACCAACCAATCTAGATGTTGCTGTGAAAGTAAATTTAGATGAGATTAATATCTATATCAGTAGACTTAGAATAAAGCAGATAAAATCCCTAATATAGGTGAGTCTCATCCAATCAGCTGAAGACCTGAGAAAAAACTGGAGTCACATGGGGAATAAGGAAGAAGAGATTCTGTCTCCAAACTGCAGATGAGCTGTAGTAGCCGACTCTTCCCCGCGTCTCCAGCATGCCCTGCAGATTTGGGATTTGCTGTGACCTACAGTCAGGAGCCAAATCCTTCAAACAAAATCTCTCTCTACAGCATGTATCATTTAACAAGGGAAATAGATTCTGAGAAATGTGTCTTTATGAGAAAGATTTCTTTGTTGTGTGAACACAGTATCAGTGGTGGATTTTTGTATCTTATGCTTAAGGGAGACAATGAACAAAACACCAGATTAAATCGGGCACAAGGGAGATGATACCATCAAGATACAGTAAGCACAGGGTGTGCGAGCTGCTGCAGGATGGCGTGATGGCCACAAGGTCACGAGGCTGTAGGAACGTGGGGACCATCATGGTATTGTGTACTCTGTCATTGACCAAAACACTCATAAAATAAGGTTTTACAAGGGATTAAGTCGCAGCACCATGAAGCTGTCCACAACCACTGCTGCATGAGTTGAAACCGCCCACCCCCCACGGAGCTGACCCACACGGCGCAGCAGACCTCTCCTGTCTCCCCGCTGCTCCCCTCAGCACTGTACTTCAGTAGATCTGCCTGTTCTGCTCCCCACTGTCTCTGGTGAATCATCTCCCCCCGCCACACCCGCACCTCTGCCTATACCCCAGCTCTTATATACATAAATAAATAAATTTTTTTAAAAACCCAAGGTTTGGGCCTCCCTGGTGGCGCAGTGGGTTAAGCAACGCACTATGAAGCAAACCGCAGCCACAGCAGCACGAGTTCGATCCCTGCTGCCGGCCAGAGAGGGGACCCACATGGCGCAGCAGACCTCTCCTGCTGTGCCCGCTGCTCCCTTCAGCAGTGTACTTCCGTTGTTCTGCTCCCCGCTCTCTGTGGTGAATCCTCTCACCCCCCCCCACACCTCTGGCCTGTACCCCAGTGCTTGTATGCATAAATAAATCTTTTTAAAAAAAAAAAAACCCAAGGTTCATATTTATTAATGACAAAAATGTGACCTGAGGCTTGTAGGAACCTAACCCATATTTCCTATAAGCAATGGTTTAGTATTCACTAATTCAGTGCTTGTGGTGACCAAATAAAGCATAACCGTGGTAAATAACGAGGCATAACTGTATGTGTGGACTTCTGCATTTCTAACATATATATACATATATACAGAATTCCTACTACTTCTGTTTCTCTGCAGGGTACTGACTAATTCAGATGTCTATAGGAAAATATGAGAAACAATGCTTTTGTAGTATGGAAAATATTATTAATGAGCCTGTGACAAAGACTCAGGAGAGTAAATTAATGGTAGGTCAGTAGAACAACAGGCATATAAAAATGGGACAATTATCAAACCCAGGAAAAACAAAGGATTGTGCTTCAGCAACTTGCTTCAAAGTAATGCAAATACCTACCATGATGAGCCAAGAATCTCTTTATGATTATCTGTGGAGAGGGGAATGCATAGGTAATGTCTAAAAGGCTAAACACAATGCAAACATGTTACTCAGAAACATGGAGAGAAATGCTAAGGGAAATTGCCAAATAAGAAAATTTTCTTTCTTTTTTTATTTTTTAAAGATTTTAATTTATGCATACAAGAGGTAGAGTGCAGGCCCAGAAGTGCAGGGGGTGAGAGAGCTCATAAGAGACAGAATGGGGAGCAGAACAGGTGGATCTACTGAAATACACTATTGAGGGAAGCAGTGGAGAGGCAGGAGAGGTCTGCTGTGCCATGTGGGTCATCTCCCTGGCTGGGGATCGAACGCTTGCTGCAGTGGCTGGCGATGGCTTCATAGTGCGTTGCTTAACCCTTTGTGCCACCAGGGAGGTCCTAATTTTCTTTCTTTTTAAAAAAAATTATTTTTAATTGAGGTAACAATGGGATGTCCCCACCAAGGTATTAATTACCACCATAGTGAAGCAACGCCAGAAAAGACAGCTCAGTTATTATGTAATTTCTCCTCATATTTTACTATTTGAATTTCATTTATAGATTAGTTCGATAAACAATAAAACTAAAATTACTTGCCCACTTGTAACTCTGTCCCTTCTAGGCCCTGCTTCCCAGTAACTATTCTGATATATTAATAAAATAAAACCTTGTATGTTATCTAATCCTATCAGAGAATTTATTTTAAAAAGCTTTTAATGGAATAGTTGTCAATACTTTATTTTTTTTTAATTTTTTTTAAAGATTTATTTATTTATGCATACAAGCACTGGGGCACAGACCAGAGGTGTCGGGAGGTGAGAGGATTCACCACAGAGAGCAGAGAGCAGAACAGGCAGATAACAGAAGTACACTGCTGAGGGGAGCAGCAGGCGAGGCAGGAGAGGTCTGCTGCACCTTGTGGGTACCCCCCTCGCCAGCAGCAGGGATCGAACTCGTGCTGCAGTGGCTGCGGTCTGCTTCATAGTGCGCTGCTTAACCCACTGCGCCACCAGGGGAGGCCCTGTCAATACTTTAATCCATACAGGAAATACATGGAAAGAGTAGGGAATATTCAAGGCTTCTTTAACCACAACTCTGACTGATGAGTACTTATTCAGGGTACTCATAAGCTTCTCAATAAACATCCAACATCAATTATGATAAAAAGACTTAAAAGTCATGTTCAGGGTTACTCTGAGTTTAGTGCCCCATCTATGTGGAGGTGCAGATCCTTGCGTCTAAAATATTTCCTGCATTAGTTTCCACAGATGCTTGGAGACCATGACTGTTTTACTACCTCTGCTCTTGAGCATGTTGGGTATTTAAAATTGTCTGCTATTGGGCCTCCCTGGTGGCACATAAGGTTGAGCACCGCACTATGAAGCATCCGCAGCCAGTGCATGACGAGTTCGGTTCCCCGACAGGGAGTGACCCACATGGTGCCGCAGACCTCTCCTGCTTCGCCCACTGCTCTACTCAGCAGTGTGTTTCAGTTGATCTGCCTGTTCTGTGGCCCCCTCTATCTCAGGTGAATCTTCTCACCCCCCACACCTCTGACCTGTACCCCAGTTCTTGTATGCATAAATAAATAAATCTTAAAAAATTGTCTGCTACTAGGGAGACCTTCCCAGGGAAGGAGCATCCCTTAGTAGGGATTGTTTTGCTACTGAGCATGAGAGTGGGCACTGAGGGTTGGGGAAAGGCAGGTGTGGTGGTGGCACCAACACCTTGGGCCAGGTCAATTTCTAACTGTGGACAGGGGCCTGGTGTATTTGCAGTAACAGAGACTGGCCAGGAGGTGGCGATCCTTTCCTATCTGGTGCCTCAGCTGCGACTTCTGCCCGGGACCATTGGAGGGTGTAAGAGCAAGCAGGTTTCCAAGAACACAGGAGGCTTGGCAACTCAGCCTCAAAAGCAGTGTTATTACATTGCTGCTGTGATTACAGTGAGCATTCAGTAACTATATATTTGAACAAGTCAAGTCTATGGCCAATTTTTTTTTTTAAAGATTTATTTATTTATGCATACAAGCACTGGGGTACAGGCCAGAGGTGTGGGGGGTGAGAGGATTCACCACAGACAGAGCGGGGAGCAGAACAGGCAGATCAACGGAAGTACACTGCTGAGGGGAGCAGCGGGCACAGCAGGAGAGGTCTGCTGGGCCATGTGGGTCCCCTCCCCGGCCAGCAGCAGGGATCGAACTCGTGCTGCAGTGGTTGCGGTTTGCTTCACAGTGCGTTGCTTAACCCACTGCGCCACCAGGGAGGCCCCTCTATGGCCAATTGTTAAGATTGCTGCCTTGAATATACTGAATGCCTCTGTAGGGGGTACGGTTCATTCCCCTGGCTGCTTAATCTGCTCCTCCTGGTCTCTGAAAGTGAAAGTAGCTGGAGAAAACTCACCACCTTACTCACTGCTCTCACTTTAAACCCATGTCCATAAATATCACAGGGACACTGAGTCATCCTGTATTTCCCCAGTGCATTCATGTTCACCCTCTCCTGGACAACTATTTCACCCTCTGCAGACCTTAGGCATTCAACCTGCTTTCACTTCACTAAGAAAATGAAGCAGCAGGCCACCCCCCCACCACATCCACACTCTCACATTCGCCTTCCTGCTAGTTACTGTGGAAGAATCGTCCTGTCCTGGCTTCCAAGGGCAACCTGCTAGTGCCTTTGATTGGATGCCCTCTCATCTCCATGGAAACTGACTCTGACAATTTTCCACCTTTTTGTACCCTGTATCAGCAACCTCCCTTTCTATGTATTCCCATTACCACACAAATCTGCTCTTATCTCTCCCATATTACTTATAGCCTCTCTTCAGCCCCAATTATTCAATTAATCAGCAATGGCTTCATCCTCTCTTTTCCAGTAAAGTTCGTGGAATTTTCCATGCCCTAATAATACTATCTCCACAGTTTTACTTGCAATTCTCTGTTAATCCCAATCGGACTTTTGCTCAGACCATTTCAAAGAAACTCCATGTGCCCTCCACATCACCTGAATCCTATATTCAACTCTTTATCCTCATCTTAACGTTATCTCTAGAAAGCAGTGGGCACGGTCGATTACTTCTGTAAATACCTTCTGCGTTGGCTTCCAGGTCACCAGAATCTGGCATCTCTCCTCCCTTCCTAGTTCTTGGCTGATTCTGCCTTTTCTCCCTGGTCTTTTGTTGAGGCGTTCTCTTAAAGAGCTTGGGTTTCTTAATTTCTAAAGATTTTATTTATCTATGCATACAAGAACTGGGGGACAGGCCAGACACACGGGAGGTGAGAGGATTCACCAGAGACAGAGCGGGGAACAGAACAGGCAGATCAACTGAAACACACTGCTGAGAGGAGCAGCGGGCATGGCAGGAGAGGTCTGCTGCACCACATGGGTCACCTCCTAGGCTGGCAGCAGAGATTGAACTCGTGCTGCAGTGGCTGTGGTCTGCTTCATAGTACATTGCTTAATCCACTGTGCCACCAGGAAAGGCCCCGGGTTTCTTAATTTCTAAACAAAATCTTTCTCATTTGCTGGGCCCGTGACCTAAGTTTCATGATTTAAATCCTTCTTAGGGGGGCCTCCCTGGTGGCGCAATGGGTTAAGCAACGCACTATGAAGCAAACCACAGCCACTGCAGCACAAGTTCGATCCCTGCTCCCGGCCAGGGAGGGGACCCACATGGTGCGGCAGACCCCTCCTGCCTTGCCCGCTGCTCCCTTCAGCAGTGTTTCAGTCAGTCTGCCTGTTCTGCTCCCCGCTCTGTCTCTGGTGGATCCTCTCACCACCCCCGCCTCTGGCCTGTATCCCCGCTCTTGTGTGCATAAATAAATCTTTAAAAAAAAAAAAATCCTTCTTAGATATGACAATTCCTAAGTTTAGATTTCCAGTTCAGATTTCTTCCCAGCATCCTATTGTTATCCAAGGGCCTACTTAACATTTCCACAAGATCATTTAATTGACACACAAATTGATATCCTGCTAATCCACTCTTCTGCCCACAATCTTCCTATTTCAGTGCATGTTAGTCCCATTCTTCCATTTTCTTAGGCCAAAGTCTTTGTGGTCATCTTTGTTTCTTTCCTTTTGCTCATATCCTAGGTCTAATCCCACAGGACTGGACTCCTGTTAGCTCAACCTTCAAAATATATCGGGGTGCCAACCACATTTCACCACGCTACCTCTGCCACCCTGAGCTCCTCTCTCCCTGAGTTACTGAAATAGCCCCCAGGCTGGTCTCCCAATTTTGTAACAGGACAAGGAAAGGGGGACCCCTAAACCAAAACCTGCCCATTCTACATAGGTTCTGCCATTCGCCGCATTAAGACAAAACATACTCCAGTGCATAAGACCTTTAATGGAAAGGAACATTAACACAACTATTGTGCAATACAGAAAAGCAGAAGAATAAAGTTTCCAAATCAAGCACCCAAAGCTACCCATCTCCTCATGAGTAAATGCCCAGCTAAACAGGGTTGACCCAAAGCAAGGCCTGAAAGCCTGCCACCAGCCTAAAGCACGATCCAGTGGGGTCTGACAGGAAAGAGTCAGAAACAGTCAGACAAGTCTGGGAGAAAAAGAGCAAAACCAAAACCAAGATAAAAGCTGCCATTGTTACCCTCCCACAGGTCTCTCACCAGTGTCTCTTCCAACCAGTCCAAGGCCAAGAAGCAAGTGCAGTTTCTTCACATGCCTCTTTGCTCCATGTGCCTCCTCTAGGCCTCCTGGCTCTCCATCCTTCTGCCTTCCTCGCCAGCCTCCTCTCCGGCTTCTTCTCCTTCTCCCTGCTCAGCTCCACCCTTTCCAGGGTGAGGCCAGGAACCTGGAACCCCCCCTCCTTTTCCTCAGACCACTCTGTTACACTTTCACAGATGAGTTCCTACAATTTAATTTCAGCAACCAAAGTGATTCCTTTTGAAAAGCCATATCATATCACTCTTCTGCTTAGAACTCTCCAGGCGCTCTCCCATGACAATTAGGATAAAAGTCAGGGTCCTTAGGAAGACACAGGAGGCTCCTCAGAAAGCTGAGACCTAGCAGTCCAGGCTATCCCATGGCACAGAAAACACGCTACCAACACGTATCATCTCTCTGAACGCTTGGTTCCTTGAATTCCTTACTTTCGATGGCCTTGTCTTCTCCCCAGTGCCACCCAGTGCAATAGAAGTAATGCAATCCCACGTGGCCCTAAAAATTTCCTGGTATCCATAACAAAAAAAGCAAAAGGTGAGATGAATTTTAATAATGCATTCTCTTTAACGTAGTGTCTTTAAGAGAGTATCACCTCAACATGCAGCCCATACAAAAGTGGAGAAATCTCACATTCTTATTTTCATGCAAAGCGTTTGAAACATGGTGTGTTCTTTAATCATTCAACACATCTCCATTTGGACCTAGCACATTTCAAGAGTCAGTAGCACATGTGTCCAGAGGCCAGCGCTTCAGACTGAGCCTGGGGGTCGGAGCTCTCTGCTGGTGCCTCCGGGGCCTGCCTTCCTCTCCAGCACAGCTGGCAGGCTTACTTTGGGGAAGCTTCCACGGCTAGTTCCTGTTGCCCCACAGCTCACCCCACTGATAACCTCCTCACTGCCCTTTTCACCTCCACCTCCTCCTCACATTCAGGACCATCCCACTTAAATTGAAACCACCAAGCTTCCCATTCTGACACTCCTAATTCTGCTTACCTGCTTCAACTTTCCCCCTGGCACTTAGCACCTTCTTAACGATCATATATTCATCATGCATTCTCTGTTTTCTCATAGGAAAAGATAAGCTCCACAGGTAGCTATCTGCTTTGTTCGGTGGTAGGGACATAATTCCTGATATACAGTAGGTACAAATTAAATACTTCTTAACTAAATGAATTAATTCTGCAATATTGATTCTGCAATATTGATTCTGCAATAGTTTCCTAGATTTATTGTTTCTTATATTTACACAAATAATTGAATCATTTCCGTTTCTGATTGGATGGATAGCTGGAGCTTACATTTCTTCATAAGTTGTTACATATCTTTAGCCAACATCTTGCAGAACAGATTGTCATTTGGAAAGTGTGACAGCGCTGAAGCCCCCTCTACATGACCTTCGATTTTCCATTTGTTTCCAAATCCTAGCTACACACTGCATGTGCAAAGGGGAAGTAGTAGCAGTGTGGCATACTGCGTGGTGCTGGGGACACTCATTAGCAAAAAAGTCTGCTTCTCCTTCCCTCTTCTGCAAAGTCTGAACCTACACCCTTGCTCAGGTCACCGACCCAGCTCTTGCTGGCTCCTCTCCAGGCCAACCTCACACCAACCACAGGCATCCAATGCATAGTCTAAGGACTCAGCCTTCCTCTTTTTATTCAGTTATTTTACTCACTTGTTCCTGGGCCAAGAAAAAAAAAAGGTTTTGAAGTATTTTCTAAATTACTTTCATTTAAAGAAGTAACCAGACGAATTATGAAAGTTTAAAAAAATGACTACAATATACCCAACCCAAGTTTATATGATATCGTAACATACGCGTTTCAAAAATTTAAAATACTTTCATATTCAGGTATGTCAAAAGATATCAATGCTAATTTCATTGATTTTGCTTCTGTACTTCATAGGAGAAGGGAGGGATGTAAACTGACGGTCCTAAATCTGAGCACAGCAATTCAAAGACCCCCCCCCCCCCATCTAGTTCTTACTGGAAAAATGACCTTCCTAATCACTCTACACTGGGATGCTCTGATTAATCTTTATGTTATGTTCCTATACAGTGCTAGACACATGGTGAGTATGCAGTTATTTCAGTCACCTAAAGGAATTAGCAACACACTGCAAACGTATAGATCCCTCCAGTCAGCTCTTGAATTCCTTACCTTCAATTTTCTTGCCCGCTACCCAGTGTCACACATTCATCCAGATAGTTGAACTCTAAGGCACATCACCACCAGTGTAGTTGCAGTGGCCCATAATCTAGATGTCAAGTGTTTGATTCTCTTTCTGGTGGCCCTCTCCAACAATCTCCCCCCTCACCAAAACCTCCAATCAGTGATATTGCAATTTGTAACATTCTCTCAACTACTTTGTTCTTCCTTTCAATCATGGGGCATAGTTAATATTAAAAACTTATTTGAAATTTATATTCAGCTGGATTTCCTGTATTTTTATTTGCTGGATCTTGCAACCCTAAGATTGTTATAATCATTCTTACATTAACCTACAACTTCTTTGGCCTCCTCTGACTTGAAACTTGGTTAGCCCAAGGCACAACTGTTTAACACTCAACTCTGTGGCAACTCTGTATCCCCAGGCATGAAGTTGATTATGGCCTGAGAAAAATACAACCTCACTGAACAGATCTTATCTTAAATTCATGACCTCAAACTTCAAAAGGGGCCTGAATGCTGCCTGCAGAATTGTTCTACCTTTGTGTAACTAAACAATTCACTCTCTGAATTCTTTCCTGAAATCTTCTCCCTCATCCTCTTTGCCAGGGTCCTACTTCACTTAGAATACTGAAGCACTCTGAAAAGACCTAGATTCCCCTCACCACACCTATCCAGCTTATTTCTACCCATCTGTGTTCATTTCTTCTCCCTTACATAGGTTAGGGGTCAGCCAGCTGTGGTCCATTAGCTGAATCCAGTTCATTGTTGGTTTCTCTACAACCTGCCAAATAAGGGAGGTTTTTACTTTCTAAATCACTTGAGAATGGGGGAAAAAATCAAAAGAATGTATTTTGTGACATTTGAAAATTACATTAAATTAAAATTTCAGGGCTTCTCAAAAAAGTTTAATTGGACTACAGTAATGGCCCTCATTTGGATATTGTCTCTGGCTGCTTTATAGCCACAACAGAAGAATTGTGGCAAAATTAGATGATCCTCAAATACTGAAGTATTTATTATTCTCTCCTTTATAGAAACAGTTTTCTGACTTCTTGTGTGTCCATCTAAAGCCTCTCAAATTCATCCCTTCTCCCCTACTTAAGGATTCTACCTGAATTCTACCCTATCCTGCATAATCAATTTTTTCTGGTAGACTAAATCACTTCTATTAGCATATCAGAAAGCTGATATTTCTCCAGTAATAATGATTTAAAAAAAAAAACAAACCTTAAGCTCCTGGTTTGGTGAAGCTGTGGAGGTGCAGGGAAGGTTGCACTCTCAGAAGCTCCTTGCCCTCCACACATACCTGGCCCTGTGCATCATCTGTTTGGATTTTCTCTGTATCCTTTATCATATCCTCTTAAAATAAACTGGCAAACTGAATGAACAAGAAGTCATTGACTGAGCTATCTGACCCTGCTTTTCTAAGCTGTTCTGTTTCTGAGACATCTCCATGTCATCCACAACTTTCTGTTTTTGGACTGAGTGATACATTTTATCTCAAGTTCTATCAAACTCTCCACAGGCAGTGAACAACCATAAGAAAAGCCGAAAATTTTAACTACAACTTCTAAACAATGACTAAAGCACTAAAACCTTAACACTGTGGACCTCCCTGGTGGCATAGTGGTTAAAGTCTCAATGCTATCAAGCTATCACTAGCTGCTGCGGTGAGTTCGATCCCTGGCCAGGGAGCTGACCCACATGGCTCAGCAGACCTCTCCTTTCTCTCCTGCTGCTCCCCTCAACAGTGTATTTTAGTAGATCTGCCTGTTCTGCTCCCCACTCTGTCTCTGGTAAATCCTCTTACGCACACATTTCCCACACACCCACACCCCAGTTCTTGTGTGCATAAATAAATAAATCTTTGGGGGAAAAAAAACCTTAACACTATGCACCAAGGAACTAAGGGTGGATGGTTTTGAGTATGAACTAAATTAGCACACTTGGGTGCTTCTCAAGACAGTGTTTAAATGAAGATTACACGGTAAAATTTTAAAATGTGAAGAATTAAAATGAAAAGACCATAGAAACAGAACCAATGACCAATGGTAATTTTGTTGTCGCTCCTGACCTCATTATCCAGCAGCTGGAAGAAAATAATGATGTTGACTATATCAAGCCCCCTTGGCAAACACATTTTGTGCTTCTGGTTTAAAAATCCCTTCCACAAAGAACAATTAAGCTTAAGTATCCACACATTATCCATTATCAAAAACAAATAGTTTGGAAATGAGAAGACCACATGTAGTTAGTTTAAATTCAGATGAATGCTTTGAGAGTGTTGTAAATTCCTCTTCTAACCCCTTTGCTTCTTATGAGAATCTGCCCCAAACACCTGTACCTCCAGAAATAACTGTAATTCCAGAAAATACGCTTCAGATTTTATCCAAACTCAACTCAAACAGTTCAAGTTGTGCCACCCAGCAAAGTGTTCCCTACTAAATAAATATGGTGAAAACATTCTAGAAGATCCATCTGTTATGAGAAGCTGAACAGAATGAGATGAGAGCAGAGCTGGACTTAATGTTACTCACATTCCCCTCCCTCTTTCCTCCCTTTTAAAAATCCAGCCCATGTTAAATATGAGCACGAAAAAATAAACAAACTGCTCTCTAGTCTTCCCTCTGCCCCCACCCACAACTGATTTCCTTCATAACAAAAATCCCCAAGGACCCATCTGCATGAAGTTCACAGTTCTCCAGATCTCTCTTCAACCAGTCCCTAGCACTCCACTGAAAGTGCTCACAATAGTTACCAACAGCCCCTGCAAAGCTAAATCGGGGGTCAGTTTTTTGGCTCATCTTACCTGATCAGCGCTGGGGATGTGACACAGTGCCTCCCTCTCTCTGTCCTAAAAGCTCTTTTACAGGAGGCCTTCAAGACACCACGCCCTCTGGATTTTTCTTTTACCTACAAGTTGCTTCCCCATCGTTTACCATCCTGGTTCCTCTTTTTTCCTCTTATCACTGAGGGCCACAGGACCTCTGCTCTTTTATTCCTGCTCTCTCCTTTCTCAGTTCCTTCAGCCTCACAGTTTGTAAAAGTCCACCCCTCATGTTTATGACTCCCAGCCAGGCCTCTCTTCTGAGGCCCATGCTTCGTAATCCAACTCCTTAGCTGGCACTGCCACATGAGCTTCTAACAGACATGGAAAAATCAACATTCCAGCCCAAACATTCAGTCCAGACTGAAGTCCAGATTCTTCTCTACCAACAACCAGTTCCCCACCCCCCTACCGCCTTCCACATCAGTTACTGGTAACCCATCCTTCCTTTTGGCCCTAAATCCTACAATCAATTAACCTTGTTGGATCGCTCTCTTTTCCTCACACTCCACCTAGAATCTGTTGGTGCTACTGTCACAGTTTACCCAGAAACTGGCTATCTGTCACCTGGATTGTCCCTGCTTCCACTTTTTTTAAAAGAAAGATTTATTTTATTTATATATGCACACAAGAACTGGGATATAGGCCAGAGGTAGGGGGGGTGAGAGGATTCTAGAGAGACAGAGTAGGAAGCAGAACAGGCAGATCTACTGAAATACACTGCTGAGGGGAGCAGTGGACCAGACAAGAGAGGTCTGCTGTGCCTACTGGGTTAGCTCCCTGGCTGAGAAATGAACTCATGATGCAGTGACTGCAGCTAGCTTCATAGTGCTGGGACTTAACCTCTTGCACCACCAGGGAGGCCCATTTAAGGCTTTTGAAAAATATTTGATTATCAAACAGGATAGCACCCTGGCCAGGGATCGAAACTAGGATGTAGCAGTGATAGCACCGTGACTCAATCTCTAGGCTACCATGGGGCTCTATTAGGTGATTTTTAAATCATATACTGCAGATTACTGACTAAGCATTGCCATTGCCTTAATAATGCAATTTTAAGAAAGTTATATAGGACACTTTACGAGGCCCCCTCACTCTCTTTTCCCTCATTAAGCTCAAGCTTATAAACAACAGAGAGAAAAATCAAGAGGCAAAGACAAAATCCCAAAGGAATAGATGGGTGTGTGGGGTTGTTACAGGGCAACCCTAATATAAAGGGTCAGGGCCATTTAGCCTGACCTGTATCGTCTGCTTAAGATAATTGCATTTAAAGAACTCCTTGGACTTGTTAAATACAGAAATTTTGGAGAAGAACTTAAGTGATTGCCAACCTCAGACCCAGATTGGCTGCTCAGTTCCCTACCCAAGGACATGAGCCTGGTTCTATCGCGGATAATGTCTAACTCAAAACTAGTCTCTCCTCAGGAATCCAAAGCGAAGCTCCACCAAGAGCCAAGAACCAGGATCCTGAGAAGTCCAATCTTTTCTTTCAAATACAAGTCAGTGGCGGCTACAGCTGCATCTGCTACTTAACCTAGTAAATGCAATTAAACATATATAAACACAAGTAAAATAAGTAGAAGCATGAAATGAAACAAATGGATATTAATCGAATGAAATCATTAAATTTGATGTGACAAATGGATATGAACCTAAAAACTAGTTTTTGACCCACTGAACACTTGGTGTGTCAGATATTAACTGAATCAGATCCTCAGCAATTGTCTATATATTGATCCATAGCAAAACAATAGCATATTTTTTTTTCTTAAAACCTGTTCAGAGTTTGCTAACAACCTAAGTTGGGAAGATAGCTAGATCTAAAATATACCTTTATTGAGAGTCATCATAGCTAGCAGATTTGGTCATTACCACTAGAAAGCTTGGCTTTAGTTTTAAGCAATTAATCTAAAATATTATGATATGGAACTTACAGGGTAGAGCAAGCTGTAATCTAGTTGCTAGGCTGCCGTTATGCTACGTCAAATGAGGAAACTAGAATTCAAATCCTAGCTTCCTCATTTAGAACTTATAAACCTTGGCCAAGTTGCTAAAACTACATTTCATCTGTAAGATGGAAATAATAATGCATCCCTGACTCATTAGTAAGACTAATGTGGTAGAATAACTATTGAATAACTCTATGACCCTAAAGTTCTGTACATGTTAGTCATTTTAATATCAACCAAAATAATTGCCCAAATCACCAATGTTAGTCAAAAGCTACATAGGGCTCTCTCTAGTCCCTAAAAAATGATTTATTGATTAATGTATTCCCAGCATATGAACAATAAAACTTATGATCCCTCCCAAGAAGCAATTTATGTAAAAAAGAAGCCTTAATGTCTTCATTGGAGATATAAATGGAGACAAAGACTGGAATTTTCCATCAACAGAACTGATAAAAATAAATTATGCCTAATCCACCCTATAGAATATTATTTAAATTTCAAAAACTAAAGATAGGGACGCTCCCTGGGTATAGTTATACAAAGACCGCTGACATACCTTGTTAAGTGGGAAAAAAAACAACACGCAGACCTTTATGTATGGTATGTTACTATTAAGGCTTACTAAAGGGGAGAGGGAAAAATTGATTCTAAAATTTATATAGAAATGCAAAGGGCCAAGTATAGAGAAGGTAATCCCCATGTAAAACAAAGCTGAAGGATGGACTACGAGATTTCAAGATTTGTTAGGAAACTCATGTGGCTAAATATTGCAATATTAGCACAATGAAAGGCAGAAACCAATGATACAGAAAAGATGCCAGAAGCATACAAATACAGGCAACTAATTTCTCATGTGGCTAAATATTGCAATATTAGCACAATGAAAGGCAGAAACCAATGATACAGAAAAGATGCCAGAAGCATACAAATACAGGCAACTAATTTACAAAGAAAGTGTGGGAGGGGCCTCCCTGGTGGTTCAGAGTATCGAGCTTCCACTGTGAAGCATCTGCTGTACAGCAGTGCATGTTCGATCCCTGGCCAGACAGCTCATCCACATGGCGCAGCAGACCTCTCCTGCCTCACCCGCTGCTCCCCTCAGCAGTGTATTTCAGTCCCTCTGCCTGTTCTGCTCCCCACTCTGTCTCTGATGAATCCTGTCACTTCCCGCGACTACCCAGCTCTTGTATGCATAAATAAATAAATCTTAAATTAAAAAAAAAGTGTGGGGCCTCCCTGGTGGCGCAGTGGGTTAAGCAACGCATTATGAAGCAAACCACAGTCACTGAAGCACGAGTTCGATCCCTGCTGCCGGCCAGGGAGGGGACCCACATGGCACAGCAGACCTCTCCTGCTGTGCCTGCTGCCCCCCTCAGCAGTGTACTTCTGTTGATCTGCCTATTCTGCTCCCGGCTCTCTGTGGTGAATCCTCTCACGCCCCACACCTCTGGCCTGTACCCCAGTGCTTGTATGCATAAAAAATAAAATCTTAAAAAAAAAAAAAAAGTGTGGGAGGAAAAGGAAATCATTTTCAACTTGTAGTGCTAAAATGCAAAAAATAATAAACAACTTCCCCAAGTCAGTGTTAGATCAACTGAATATTCACATCCAAAAAAATGAATCTTGACCCCTAGCTTACAATTTATACAAAAATCAGTTCAAATTGACTGGAGATCTGAGAAAATCAGCAATTGAGATATTAGAAGAAACACCTTTACATGTGAGGGAGGCAAACATTTCTTAAACAGAAAACAAGTCAAAAAGTACTAACTATAAGTTAAGAAATATTATAATTTAATGACATTAAAGATAAGGACCTATGTTCATCAAAAGACACCATGAAGAGGGTAAAAATTAAAGCACAGAGAGGAAACGCTTTTTGAATACAATAATAAACAGGACTCATACCAGAGTATGTGAAGAACTAAGCAGTAAAATACAGACATTCCACTTTAAAAAAATAATTAAAATATTTTTTTTTAAAGATTTATTTATTTATGCATACAAGAGCTGGGGTACAGGCCAGAGTCCAGGGAGGTGAGAGGATTCACCAGACAGAGTAGAGAGCAGAACAGGCAGACTGACTGAAACACACTGCTGAGGGGAGCAGCGGGCACAGCAGGAGAGGTCTGCCGCACCATGTGGGTCCCCTCTCTGGCCGGCAGCAGGGATCGAACTCTTGCTGCAGTGGGTGCTGTTTCCTTCGTAGTGTGCCGCTTAACCCACTGCGCCACCAGGGAGGGCCCCTAAAAAAATAATTAAAATATTCTAAAGGAAGTGTTTGAAATCATATCAAATCAATCTCTGACAGCAGGATAGCTCCTTAAGCATGGTTTTGGTTTTTTTTTAAGATTTATTTTTGTGGGCCTCCCTGGTGGCACAATGGTTTGAAGCAAACCACAGCCACTGCAGCACAAGTTCTATCCCTGTCTCCTGTGGGGAGGTGTCCCACATGGCGCAGCAGACCTCTCCTGTCTTGCCCACAAGGTGTATTTCAGTTAATCTTCCTGTTCTGTTCCCTACTCTGTCTCTGGTGGATCCTCTCATTCCCCCACCCCCCACATCTCTGGATGTACCCCAGTTCTTGTATGCATAAATAAATAAATCTTTTTAAAAAAAGATTTTTTTTTTTCCTTAGAGGAATTGGGGTATAGGCCAGAGGTGCAGGGCGAGGGGTAAGGGGGAAGGCAGTAAGAGGGGGGAATGTATTTAAGAGGATGCACCAGAGATGGAGTGGGGAGCAGAACAGGCAGCTCGACTGAAATACACTACTGAGGGGAGCATCAGGCGAGGCAGGAGAGGTCTGCTGCACCATGTGGGTCAACTTCCTGGCCAGGGATCAAACTCACGCTACAGTGCCTGCTGATAGCTTGATAGTCCTTTGACTTAATTCCTTGGGCCACCAGGGAGGCCCAGCATGATATTTTCTTATACAACCATAAGGTCATTGTCATTCCTAACTAAATCACAGCTTCTTCGTTGCATTATCTACTGCATTATCTACTACATTGCATCCTTGAAGTATTTTATTTAATCTCAAAAATATTTTATTTGCAGATGGTTTCTTTGAATTAGGAGGTGCTTACAGAGGTTATTGTGCCTCTTCAGAGCTTTCCTCTAGAGGCATCCCCTCTCCTTTCTCCTAGAAAAGCAGTTCTCTTTTCCTAGAGTATTTCCATAGCCTACATTCGTCTCTTTGCTTCTTTTTCTTCTCTATTTCCTGCATTTTATATGTTAGATCTAAGACTGTTGTTAGACTACAGGGGTGTTAAGAGATTAAAAAAGGCATATTTTAAAATGTAAGAGTTTGAGTAAAAATCAATTTCAGTTGGGCAGTGCATGCTGGGAAAAGTGGCAGGGAGGACCCCACCCCACCCACAGGCGCAAGGGAGACACTTATAGAGAGAATAGGCAGAACAAAGCACAGAGGTTACTGATCTGCGATTGCATAAATCCCACTTGGCTATGATTTGTTGCCCTTAGGTTTTAATTTCCTAACCTTGAGGCATTTACAGTTTTAGAACTTGTTTTCTTTAACTGAGGCCATCAGGCATTAGAGCCACTTCAGTATAATGACCTTTTGGAGGCAGAAGTGCTTCCTTTCTTGATTCTTTGACTGGTCTAAGAATTAAATTGACATAAGACACTAATGGGAGAAAAGAAAATTTAATTCTGGATGTAGAGGAGCCCTATAAAAACATGAAACTCAAAGAAGAGACCAAAGCAGGAAGGACTCAGCCTTTAGACAAGGAAACAATACATTGGCAGAGAAATGACAAGACAATAGCATTGGGCTTGGGGTGGTCAATGAGTGACCCTATACTTCCTACCTGGATGCGCAGGATGCTTCTACCCTGCTGGTCCAGGGAGGGTTCCTTTGACCTGGAAGGTTTTTTCTTGCTTTGAGGGGAGCAGAGGAGGGCCAGAGTCCTCCTTGCAGTAGCTGTTTTCAAGTAACTTTGTTTGAAAATAATGAGTATGCCACAGAGGCTTATTGGGGGTAGTATATTCTCCTTGGCGTTCTTATTTAATTTAATAAAGACAAGACTCCTTCCTAGGTCAGCTCTGGAGCACCGTGCCTACCGTCTCTTGTTAACAACACTGTTTGATCAACGTCCTGCCCTCTCTGAATGGGTTCTGTCATTTGCCGAATTAAGACAAACATATAAGACCTTTAATGGAAAGGAACTTTAATACAACTAGGGTACAATACAGAAAGGACAAAGAACATACTTACTAAGTTAAACATCTAAAGTTACTTACTTTTTGAGGGTAAAAGTCCAGCCAAATAGGATTGGCCTAAACTAAGTAAGGCCCAAAAGCCTGCCACAAGTCTAAAAGACCTTTCAGTAGAGACCCATAGAAAAGGGACAGAAAGAGTCAAATCTGGGAGGAAAAGACCAAATTAAAATTAAGATGAAAGCTGTCATTATTAACCTCCCCGTGGGTCTTTCACCCACATCTGTTTTAACCAGTCCAGGACCAAAAAGCAAGCAAAGTTTTTTCACATGTTTCTCTGCTATACGTGCCCCCTTCAGATCTCCTTGCTGCTTTCCATTCTGCTTCTTCTTCCCTTCCTTCTGTCCTCTCCTCTCTGCAGAATTTTCTTTTCCTGCTCAGCTCCACCCACTTAGGGCGGAACCGGGATTCTGGAACTTCCCCCTTTCCTGAGGACCACCCTGTTACAAGAACACACAAGGTGGGGCCCGCATGAAGGACCATCCAGGCATCTTTGAAACTGTTGCTGCTCTCTTTGACCCTCTCTGTCCCCTCCCGAGGGTCACTGCCATCCAATGCACAGCTCAGGCCCTCTGCTCCTAGCGTCCCATCCAGACACCCTCATCCAGAAGGAATCCTTTCTCCTAACAGCTTCTGGCTCTTATGGCAGCTGCCTGACCCACTGTTTGTATTTGTGCCCACCCCCTTTAGGCTGCAAACTTTGGCCCCTTTAGGACAAGACAGTGGTTTACGGATCTTCTCATTCCTCTTTTCCCTCAGCTGTGTGTTAGCACCGAGAGTACAGCTCCTGGATCAGGTGTCTTTATTTTGCACTGCTTGTTGGTTGTATACTAAGGATAAACATTATGGCTTCTCAGTGCCTCAGGTTTCTCCATCTTAAAAGCAGGGATGGTAATGAAAACTCACCCATGGAGCTATTGAGGAGTAAATCCTCAATAAAATTGCTTCTTTTGGGCCTCCCTGGAGGTGTAGGGATTAAGACTCAGAGTTCAATCCCCATCCAAGGAGATGATCCACATGGTGCAGCAGATCTCTCCTGCCTTGCCCACTGCTCCCCTCAGCAGTGTATTTCAGTCAATCCGCTTACTCTGCTCCCCACTCTGTCTCTGGTGAATCCTCTCACCCCTCACCCCTCTGGCCTGCATCCCAGTTCTTGTATGTATAAATAAATAAAAATAAAATCTTCAAAAGTAAAAAATAAGCAGCTTTAAAAAAATTACTTCATCATCGAAATGATTCAGATTTCAGGCCTCCTGCTTCCAAATCTAGAGTTCTTTCTATTATGTCATAATCTTCATCGATTTAACATTTCTTTAGGTCTTCATTTATGGTTAGTTACTTAGTAACCATGAACTAGCAATGAGCAAAGTTTAAATCGAGGGGAAAGCCTGGAAGTCCAGTTTTGTAGGACATCTTCTGCAACAGTTCCTTTGCTCTCAGTTTTGATTTCTTCTTTCCTTTGCCTGTCATGACAAATATTTTCAGTAGCAAGAAAGTGAAAACCATGTTTCCCCTTGAGAGTGAGGCGCTACCTGCTGGGTCTGGAATTAGCACTCTCACCTCCATCCCTTAATCCTGCTTGTGCCAAACCAGGCAATTTAGCACATACGAGATGCCCATATGAGGATGTACTCCTTCAGGAAACGCACACTGACCCACCCAAACCTCACCTCTAGTGTGTGCATACTTACCTCTTCCATCCCCACCAGTCCCTAAATCTGAAAAACAACCTTGAGAGTTTTCTGTCCCTTCGGTCAAGGTGTGGCCTCCAAGATTACTTCATTAAAGTGCAAATGGACCCTAAAAGATGTATGAAGCCCATTGTACTAATTAACAATGACTCAAAAACTCCCCCAGTCAATCTGATAAGTCTAGGAGAAGATCCCTAACATGTGCTAATTAATCATCCTTTAACAAAGGATGGCAACCTTCTGTAGACAGTAGTTGTAAACTGGTTTTGAGAATATTTTGGGTTTTTTCTGTTGTATTTACTTTTACAGTTCCTTTGTATTTGTGGCAAATACTTTTCCATTTTTAGCATCACATAAATTTTTCTTTTAAAATATATTTAGCTTTTTAGAAAAGTGGGTATTTAGCAAAAGTTATTAAATAAATAAGTAATGCAGGCAGTACCCGACAGTGGCAAAAACTGTACAGATTGCAGATAACTGGTCATAGAATTATGTCATTGTGGACAGTTATAACTAGCATAACTTCCAAAAATTAGTTTTAAATCATAAAATAATGTAGCCAATTCATAGGACATATGGAAAACAGAGAAATGAACTATAAATCTTTTATTCATGAAGACCATGCATGATCCCATTTACACACCAATGTTTACTGGGAAGGGTCTTCAGAGTAGGGTCCCCTGGAATAAATGAGACATGGGAGGCATTATAGTAGGCTAAGAAGGTTTTTCGTTTGTTTTAAATATTTATTTATTTATGCATACAAGAGCTGGGGTACAGGTCAGAGGTGTGAGGGGTGAGAGGATTCACCGTGGACAGAGTGGGGAGCAGAACACGCAGATTGACTGAAGTACACCGCTGAGGGGAGCAGCAGGCTAGGCAAGAGAGGTCTGCACCATGTGGGTCCCCTCCCTGGCCGGGGATCGAACTCTCGCTGCTGTGTAGAGGATACTTCACAGGGCCGCGCTCAACCCGCTGGGTGCCACCAGGGAGGTCCCAAGAAAGTTTTTTGTTGTTGTTTTTCTTTAGCGTGAGAAGGGGATTTCTAAATTATAAGGTGCTTCTTCTAGAACAGGTCAGTTTTGAAAGATGGAAGGAGAGGGGGTGGTCTAGGGAGATTATTTCAAGAACAAAAGATTGAAAAGGTAGAGGGGAGAATGAACAGAGTATCTCTCCCTAAATTTGCTGAGTACAGCCTTGCCTGGATAATCCAGGCGGAATGCTTTGAAAGAAAAATCCATTCCCGAAGTGCCTAATGGCCAGATTTTATGTTCTATTTTTAAAGACCAGCGACACCTTGTGGGGAAGATGAAGAATAACTGAAAAACAGGGGATTGGAGTGAATAGGTTATCAATTTATTAACTCAGAGAAAATGTAACTCGCAGTCCAGAAGCGCCTTGGAAGTTACACCATGAGCAGAATAACATTTTATTTAACAGAATTAACTTTTTATTTATATATACTGCATTCTAAAATTTTATGTCAGAACAATTTTTTTTTGATCTAGTAAAAGAATACACCCTATTCAGAAGGGATCAGAAATTTTCATATGAGTAACATATGAAGTATGTTCATTCATTTGAAGTAGCATCAATGACTACACAAGTGAACTGAAACTTACGCCTGTAATGCCTCAACTGTAAGCAATCAAAACCTAAGAATAACCAATCACAGTCAACAAGTCTTACCCAAATAAGGGAGTTACATAAGCTGTAGCCAATAATATTTTCCTTGCTTTGTTTCTGTATGTTCCTTATAAAAATCTTTCCCTTGACTCTTGTTGGTGGAGCATTTTTAACCACTTCCTGTTAGGTACTACATGATAGAATTAATTGTTTTTAACAAGAGATTTATCTATTTAGGTTTACAAGAACTGGTGTATAAGTCAGAGGTGGGGGGAGGTGAGAGGATTCATCAGAGACAGAGTGGGGAGCAGAACAGGCAGATCTACTGAATACACTGCTGAGGGGAGCAGTGGGCGAGACAGGAGAGGTCTGCTGCGCCATGTGGGCCAGCAGTGCATTGAGCTCATGTTGCAGTGACTGCAGTTGCTTCATAGTGCTGAGACTTAACCTCTTGCGCCACAAGGGAGGCCCCTGGTGGGCAAATAAAAAAAATTTGTTCAAATAAAAGCATTTATTCAATCTTTAAAAAAAATAAATAAATAAATAAATTAAAAAAATAAAAAAAAAAGAAATGAGTATTCAAATAAAAGCATTTTTGATATGCCTCAGTTTTTCTTTTAACACAATTCTCAATACATGCGATGAGGAATTTGAAAGTTACTTAGTAAATGTGGAAAGGATATATTAGATCATGGAGTTAAAGCAGAGATTTATTGAGCATCTATTAAGTGTCAGTTATTATAGACAGTAGCAAACAAATTATGTGTATAGAGGATCTCTATGCTGAAAATGGTAGTGTTGAGGGGCATGGGGAAGGATGTCCTGAACAAATCCCACCCCAGACCAAAGGTCCAAGACACCAAGGACTACAAATCCCATAATGTCATCACCACCGTAAGGAAGATTGCTGGGAACTGAGAGTGGAGTTAAGCAGCCAGATTTGGTATATAACCAGACATGTGAGCCTTGGGTGTCCTTGGTTTTTTGCCCACTTTCAGTATGCTATTGGGGTTCCATTTCAGCAGAACTGATAGGACATATTCACCAATTATCTTTCTCTTTCTCCCTGAGTTATTCCTTTCTTTGTTCCCCTGTTTTGTAAATAACCCTTTATTTTGTTTTTCTTTTAACACATGCCTGCAGTGAATCTCATTATAAGTCCCTTTAAGCATGGGTGAGGATCCACAGTCAGGCCAACCCATTTCACATTAGGGTTGCCCAAGAAGAATTGGATTTCATCCTTTTTATAGCTGAATAATATTCCATTGTCTATATATTTCTGCATCTTTTTCCACTTTGTTCACTTAATTCTAACTCTTTTTAAAAAGGTTTATTTTTATTTATGCATACAAGAACTGGGATGTAAGCCAGAGGATTCACCAGAGACAAGAGTGAGGAGCAGAACAGGTGGATTTACTGAATACACTGTTGAGGGGAGCATTGGGTGAGACAGGAGAGGTCTGCTGTGCCATGTGGGTTAGCTCTGGGGATGGAACTCATGCTGCAGTAGCCGGCAATAGCTTGATAGCTGAAACTTGAATCCTCCTGAGGGAGATTCAGAAGTTCTGAAACTGCCATGAGGGAGTCCCAATGTGAATAATGCTGCAATGGAATGGTGGGTGCATAGGTCTTTCTGAGTTAGTGTTTCTGTATTCAGACATGGTATAGTTGGGTCATATGGTATTTCTGTTTTTTTTTTTTTTTTTTTAGAACTCTTTATAGCATTTTTTCATTATGGCTGCACCAGTTTACATTCCATAATGAAAAAGGCAGAAAGATCACTTGCACATGAGCCATCAAACATTATCACAAACTTTCTCAGCTCCTGTGTTTTTTTTAGGGACCCATTTGAATGGAGTCTGATCATACTGCTTTTTTACTCAACAGTCTTTGAAATATTCATTTCAAATTCTCCTTGCTGTTTTCTCGGATTATAAAATATATCATGAATTTTATGCAAACCTAATCAAGCCCCCACAATGATTTCAACCCAACTCACTGACACTATAAATATCCCAACATCATCCTTCAAGTTCTAAAACTCTATTGTGGTAACATGCACTCTTTCTCTCTTGTTTTGGTAAGAATAAACATAGCTTTTCTTATCAATTATTAATTTCTCTAATGTTTTCTGGAAACCACTCTTCAACAGAGGTGGATTATAGTTTTTTTTTTTTTTATTAGTTATATTTGACATCATTTGTAGTCCCCAGGGGGTACCCACCACCATCTCACCCGTGCACCATCACCTCAGTCCCTTGTGCACCC
>JAGFMF010011803.1:540614-557315 GCA_019455555.1 Galemys pyrenaicus | reverse complement strand
GATCAGAACAGGCAGATCAACAGAAGTACACTGCTGAGGGGAGCAGCGGGCACAGCAGGAGAGGTCTGCTGTACCATGTGGGTCCCCTCCCTGGCCGGCGGCAGGGATCTAACTCACGCTGCAGTGGCTGCGGTTTGCTCCATAGTACATTGCTTAACCCACTGCGCCACCAGGGAGGCCACCTGTTCTGTCTTGATTGTAGCAGAGTAACCCAGGAAAAGGTAGTGAGAGAAGAACAGAGGTTATGTATGGACCTGCATGGTGTGTGTGTGTGTGTGTGTAAAGAAACTAGTTATGTAGGGTCTTATGATCAAATGAGTGTTGATGTGTTTCTTTAAAATTATCCCTGAAAAAAATTTCCTTTTTTCAGAAGATTCCTTAATCTCAGGCTCTTCTCATTTCCTCAATAATTTTTTTTCTCTCAATAATTTGTCCAATTTCTCCAGGCTGAAAGTTATTCAGAATTTCCCACCAACACAATCACACAATATTATGTTCTTGGTACACTGAACTTAGTGCTGTCTCCAGGGTCATAACAGTTCTGCCACTTGAAAAGCAGTTAGTAAGTTTGTACTCAGTAAGTTTGGCTAACTAGGAGGGAATTTGTAGGGGCAGGAAGACATGGGGCAGGTTCTCCATGATTCCCGCAGATGGGTAAAGAAGGAGTCCAGGAGCCCTTTGTGGCTTTTCCAGGCTTTTATTAATCTTTCTGCATCAGAGGCAGCCAGATGCATGGCAGGCAGGAGTGCCCGGGGGCCGGCAGACCCTGTGTCTGCTACTACTGCTGCTTATTCTCCTTCTGCTCATGGCGTCCCCATGACACTGCCCTATGTGGCTGGTGTCTCAGCCCAGGTGTGCCCACCTATGCATGCCCACACCCTACCTCAGGGGCCCACCATCAGGCATGCGTGCAGAACTACAGGGGTCTATCATTAATGCTAATGGCGGGAGGGCAGAAAAACCCGATAACTTTCATTTACCCTAGAGAATTAAATCACATAAGCTGAGGGATTATTTCAATATGAGGACAATGATTATAGTGAGGTAGGTCTACCATGTGGAGCTGTGTAAGGCATGCAACATAGTCTTGGTTATAGAGATGAGAACAAGCCAATCTACATTTCTGTTTGACCAGGAGAATTTCATTAACCCATTTAGAGAGAAATGAGGGCCAGTAGAGCAAAGATGGAAACCAGATTGTCTGGAATTAAATGATAAAAAAACATACACACACGAAACACCCCAGAAATAACCATGACATGAAAGAAGTATGGGCGATGATTGTAAAGTTTTGCAAAGTTAGACATTTTCTTTAAAGATTTATTTATGTATACAAGAGCTGGGGTACAGGTCAGAGATATAGGGGGTGAGAGGACTCATCAGAGACAGAGTGGGGAGCAGAACAGGCAGAATGACTGAAGCACACAACTGAGGGGAGCAGCAGGCAAGCAGGAGTGGTCTGCTGTGCCATTTGGGTCACTTCCTCGGGCGGGGATCATACTTGTACTGCAGTGGCTGCTGATGCTTCATAGTGTGGTGCTTAACCCCTTGTGCCACCAGGGAGGCCCCTAGAAATTTTTTTTGAGCAGGTGATTTAATCATATTTAAAAGCAGCATGAAAAGGGGTGATGTTTGACAGTTTGGATAGTTAGAATAAAAAGGATCCTAGTCTTGAATGATGGTTCAAGATCACTGAAGAATAATGAAATGCTGAATGATGAAAAGTTTGTTTTGAATGATATATTCATTATTGGTTCAATGAAATCCTGAAAGGGTCACTTTCATTTCCAAATATGCTGACCCTGGGCCCGCTAATTTGATACAAGACCCACCACAAAAAGCTCCATGTTGTATTAAACTTAAAAAATTGTATTATAGAACTTAATTTGTCAACAAGTTTCACAAAGGTCTCTAGGTTAAAATCCAATTATATAAGATACAAATGCCACACTATCTGGGCCTCCCTGGTGGTGCAGTGGGTTAAGCAACACACTATGAAGCAAACCGCAGCCACTGCAGCACGAGTTTGATCCCTGCAGCTGGACAGGGAGGGGACCCACATGGCATAGCAGACCTCCTGCCTCACCCGCTGCTGTCCTCGGCAGTGTGTTTCAGTCAGTCTGCCTTTTCTGTTCCTGGCTCTGTCTCTGGTGAGTCCTCTCACCTCCCTGGACTCTGGCCTGTACTCCAGCTCTTATATGCATAAGTAAATAAAAAATCTTTTAAAAAAGTGCTACACTATCAAAAGAAAGATCACTCTTGATGTAGATCATATATCATATTTGGAAATAGAGTTAAATCCCTTGCGTAGGGTCAGAGAAATCAGGTCTTTCCACCTTCCCACCACTGTGATGATGGACACCTGCGGTGCTGCGAGCATTCCAGGGTGGGCATGCGCAAGTGGGCGCAACTGAGTTGGGACATGGGAGTAAATGGGCGGCGTCATGAGGACGCCAGGACCGACAGAACCAACAGGACCAACAGTACTGACGAGCAGCAGAGAGAGAGAAGAAGCAGCGGAGAGGGTGAGATGCACTGGGGGCTGGGAGGCCTGCCTGCCTCCCGTCTCCCCCCACCCCACCTCTGCCTGCCATGTACCTGGCCACCTCTGACAATAAAAGCATGAAAAGCCACCGAGGGTTCCAAGACTCCTCCCTTTCCTTGACCCGTCTGCTAAGAACCATCCCGAACCTCGCTCCTGTGCTGCCTTCCTGACCGCTACACCTTGGCACTATTAAAACCCAGAAGATTCCTGTTATTTTAAAAGAACAGAGAATAGCTAGGTGGTTTATTTTATTTTATTGCTGCGAAATGCTTTACCGTTTCCATTTGGAGGCTGATCAGCTGAAGCCTATCTTCCTGATAAGGTTCACCTGCTCTTCTAGAAAGCCGCTCTCCAGGAAGCCAGAGAAGAGTCTGCGCCAGCACAACCCGGGGTCCGCAGGTACAGAGGGAACGGTTCACCCTCCTCCCCAGGGTCCCTGCGGCTTCCATGGCGTCCAGGCCTTTGGCTGCTTACCTTGGGGCACTTCTGCACGTGCTGGAAGAGGGAGCAGAGGCAGCTAGACGGGTTTTGCATTTCCGCCTGCTTGTAGACAAGTGATCCGTCCTTCTGCAGCCAAGACTTCACGGAGGAAGCAGAAGGCCCAGGGGAGGTAGGTGAGCGGCTGCAGACGCGGGTCTAACTGGCTAGCGGTAGACTGAGGGGCCTTCGCCTCACTGGTGGAATTCTGAGAAATCTTGTGGTTGACGCACAATGGGGAGCTAAGCTCAAAAAGTGGCGGTGGCTGGTGGGGAGGCGGAAGGTGTCAGAGAAGTTGGTTCCCCAGATTTCGGGAAAACTGCTTGGAGGGTAGTTGGAGGCTGGAAGAGAGGGCATCGGGGGTTTCTTCTGTTGAAATACTGAGTCAAGACAATTCCGAGAACCCTGGCATACTGCCTAGGTTGTTTATAGTGTAAAACACAAGGACATGGCGAAGACCGTGATACATCTCAGTGGGGTCACCCACAAAACTGTCTCTTTGAGAAAACGTTCCCTGCGTGCCCTGGCTGGAAACGGCCTCTTCTGCGCCTGGCTTGCTCGGTCACCTGCTCCTCATTAGCCTGCTTCGTTGAAGTGTAGTCCCCAGTCCGAGCGAGCGGCAGAGCTGTGTCTTAGTCCTGTTTGGCAGGGTCTGCAGATGAGCAGCTAAACTCCACTCCCTGGCATCCCTCACTTCCCACGCTTGACGAGATCACCCCTGCAAGCGCCGAACTGCACCCCTGCCACGCTGAGCAAGGGGCTGCTGGGAAGGGGCAGAGCTGACCCGCGGTCTGTGTGCCCTACGCGACCGAGGCCTGCCTGCATCTCACATTCCTGTCTGACTGTTTTCGCATCCCAAGGAGGATACTAGTATCTGAAGCTTGGGAATAGAATGGGAATTGGTGTAGATGCTTTGTGACAACTAATTTGGTTTGAAACATAGTCTTACATTGAATATAATGTTTTTCATTTATGTTGGCTCGAAGCTGCCCTGAAGTGGCAGCCAAGGGTCAACTTGCTTAAAACTGTGAGCGTGGCATGAAATAGGAATTGGGGAAATTGCAGTAATAGAATGGATGGTTGAACTTGTGAAGATTTGGGGAGATGGTGGTCCTGCAGAGGGCAGGAAGCTCTGTGCTGTTTGCCCTTGACCTATGCATCTCTTTCTTCTGGCTCTTCCTGAGTTGTATCCTTTGTAATAAATTGGTCATGTGATAAGTGGGTTTTCATTTCTGTGTGCATTTCTAGCAAACTGATAAAACCTGAGGGGATATCCTGGGAATGTGTGATACAACTTGGGCTTGTGGCTGGCCCCTAATGTCTAAGAGGGGGTCAGGGGAACCTCTGGTCTGTAGGTTAGAAGCCCAGTGGCGGTGTGGGCTTGCCTGGGGGTTTGTGTCTGGGTCTGAAGTAGAGGATGGCCTTCGTAGACTGTAGGGTAATGGAAAAGTTATCAGGCTTTTCCACCCTCCCGCCATTGGTGTAATTAATGATGGACACTGCCAGCATGCCTAAGTGGGCATGCGCAAGTGGGTGCACCTGGGTTTAGACACGGGCGTATAAAGGCGGCAGCACGAGGACGCCAGCAGAGCAGAAACAGCAAAGCAGCTGAGAGAGTGAGATGCACTTGTGGCTAGGAGGCCTGCCAGCCTCCTGATATAATGGTGCGATCAAAGCATAAAAAATGCCACCAAGGGCTTCAGGACTCCTTCCTTGACCTGTCTGCTGGAATCATGGAGAACTTGCTCTGTGCCCCACATAGACTGAGTCCTCTCCCTGTGGAGACTAATGCTGTCTGTGGGTAAATAGTGTCAGCATTGAATGGACCTGAGTTGAATTGTTGGATACTGTGGCACATAGAATTGCTTGTTGATGTGGAGAAGCCTACTGCCAGCCACACTGCAACTGAATTGCAGGGCCTCAACTTACCTTTTAGCCAGAAAGCCCAATACATTTGTGAAGAATTAACAAGACACAGGGATTTGCACTAAGGGGAAATGGTGAGGAAAGTAAGTAGGAAGATCAAACTTAGTTTCACAAGGTTGGTTTGTACAGATTTCTCATCCCCAATTCCCTCTGTCTGGTGATGTCTTCTTTTCCCCTTGTACAAAGAGTACCTTTCACATGGGATCTCTGTGACCTGTCAGAGGGAAGAATGGTGAGGAGGCCAGTCAAGGAGACCTTCCTACTTCTGCTGTTTTCTCAGACTCCTTCAGCTTAATATATTCACTATGCCAAGGTCCTGTGTTTGGGATAGTATGTCTTGAATTCCATCAGAAGACACCAGGAAGGCGGGGAGGTTCATTAAAGCCTAGAGAAGAATTTCTAGAAGGAGAAAAGTTAATCTTGCCAAGTGCTGCCCAAAGTCTGGGTAAGGTAAGCGCAGGTGTTGTCCACTCACTTTGAGATACAGGTGGTGGGTGTCCTCCGTAGCAGCTGTAGAGGGATAGCTAAAGAAAAGCCTAATTGGAGTGGACCGAGAGAAAGAGGAAGTGAAGGCATGGATGCCGACTGCAGACAACCCTTTTGAGTCCGGTGGGTTCCAGTTTAGTACCTAAACGTTCAAGACTTAGGATGAATTCACTCTCCAAGCCTTGATGGAATTAAACATTCCTCATACATATTTAGTAGATAGCTATGTTACGGTGTCTGATTCTGAGGTTTCCAATGATTTGATTCATTATAATATTAGTCAGAACTTGGACTAGGAGATTGGGGCTACTGAGAGAACATCATCCTACCTAAAGCCTTCACACTCATCGAGACAAAAATAGTGGTTGACAGGGGCTGGATTACAGGGAAAAGGGGAGTTAATCAGAGTTTTCATGGCTCTGGTTAGTGATTTGAAAATTTCTGGGTTCTGGTTAGTGATGTGAATATATTTAATACTACTGAACCATATACTTAAAAATGGTAACTTTGTTTTTACCACCATTTAAACATTTTAAATTTATATATGTGTATATAGTTTGTATGTATTCCTGAAACTCCTATTCAGATGTGCTTTGGTGAACATACCAGAGGTATTTCTCTGTGGTAGAAGAGACAGGAAGCATGAGATTTCTAGATGGTTAATGAGATTAGATATAAAAAAAAAATTTAAAGGATTGGTGCACTATTTCATCTTTTTGCCTTCAAATCTATCATGTAAATTATATCAGGAGGTGCTAACTTTTAAGTGTCTTTTCCATTTTCCTGATAATATAAATATCTTCAAAAGCCTTAAATGGGCCTCCCTGGTGGTGCAAGGGGTTAAGTTGCAGCACTCTGAAGCTAGCTGCAGCCACTGCAGCATGAGTTCGATCCCTGCTGCCAGCCTGGAAGGTGACCCACATGGTGCAGCAGACCTCTCCTGCCTCACCCACTGCTGCCCTCAGCCGTGTGTTTCAGTCCATCTGCTTGTTCTGTTCCCCACTCTGTCTCTGTTGACTCCTCACACCTCTGGCCTGTACCCCAGTTCTTATATGCATAAATAATCTTTATTTAAAAAAGCCTTAAATCATGAGGCACTGCTTTAGAAACAGGGAATCGTGGTTGCCTGTCCCTCACTGAATCTGAGGTTCTTGTAAGGAAGATGCACACCCCATATCTAACTTGTGATAAGTGTTTTTTTTTTTTAATTTATTTATTTATGCATGCAAGAACTGGGTACAGGTCAGAGTTGCGGGAGGTGAGAGGATTCACCAGAGACAGAGTGGGGAGCAGAACAGGCAGACTGACTGAAATACACTGCTAAGGGAAGCAGTGGGCGAGGCAGGAGAGGTCTGCTGCGCCACATGGGTCCCCTCCCTGGCCAGGGATCGAACTTGCACTGCTGTGCTGTGGATGCTTCACAGTGCGGCATTCAACCCACTGCGCCACCAGGGAGGCCCCTAACTTGTGATAAGTGTTATAAAACAGAAAATCAAGAGGCAAGGAGAGACTCTAACTGGTCTGAGATTTAAAGATGGTCAGGGAAGGCTGCCGGGATTGTGTTAGATCAAAGAAAACAGTAAATGCCTTTCTCTCACTTACTCCCCCACCTCCCAGTGGTGCAGCTGGGTCTGTTTACCCTCTCTGGGAATCTGGGCTGGTCTTGGGATCTGTTCTGATGGTTGAATGCAGCCCAAGTGAGGTTGTATAACTTCCAAGAGAGAGCGCAAGAGGTCTGCAGTGCGATGCTTTGTTTCCCCTGGAAGTCAGCCATTGTTTGGAGAAGCCAGGTGCCCCCTGGGCACGATGTGAGGGTACAGGCTGGGAGTGGCCACCTGGAGGAGCACCCAGGCACCATCTGCATGGGCAAAACCTTCTGGGCCTTCCAGCCTAGACCACCCAGCTTCCAGATGAAAGGGTAAGAAGAATTCATGACCAAGCTGACCCCGCAGAGAGATTAGTACCCAGCCCAGCCATGCCTAAATTCCTGTCTCATGGAATCACAAGCAAATAAAAGTAGTATTGTTTGGAACCACTGTTCTGTTTTGGGTAATTTGTTACACAGCTGTGACTCACCAAATCATTGAGGAAGTGGTCTTAGAAATAGGAAGAGACATGAAGTTTGGACTTTAGTGTTGGGGGCCTGAAGGCATGGAGAACTGAGACTAAGGGAGTACCTGGGTCGTGGCTGGAAGACTGGTCATGGCTAAAAAATGGATCGGCGTGGGTCGGAAGACGGGCCCATGCACCGATCAGGATAGTCTCGTGCCAGTGAAACCACTGCCGAGGGAGTCAACCAGACGAGAAGGGAGAACAGCGTAGCCTGATAACGCAGGACCTTGACGGTGAACATGTGCCGAAATAATGCTGACTACCAAGAAATAAAAGAACAAACCGTTGTCTTGTAACTAAACTAAGGAGGGCGATTTTGCTCAATAAGCATGAGCTGTGCCCAACACTCGGGACGCTTGAGCATGAAATAGGAGGCCTTGTGTCCCTGGGGGCCGCTTTTCTTAAACTATTTTGTGTCTGTCCTTTATTTCCTGTTTCACTCGGCCCCTCTCCTCAACCCTGTTCACCAGAGCTGGACATGCCCTTGAGCATGTGATTGAAATTCCCAGCATTGCACCCTGGCAGTGGTTTTCAAATTATGCTTTGTTGAGCCATTCTGGAGTTCCAAAGGAAGAGTGGGGGAGAAGGGAGGCTGACAGTCAGCAGTAGGGTGGGAGTGAGAGGCTAGAAAAGCAGTGTTTGCACGAACAATGGAGATTTTCTTTTGCTGAGCTCACAGGTGTAGTGCTGGTAGGATGAACAGGTAACATCTGAAAGCAAAATGATTGGAGGTTTGCTCCTAAGGGAATATATAACCGAACCCCCTCGCCCCCGACAGGTTTTCCCTCTTTGTATCTCCAGTCTGTCTAAACTGGTAGCGTCTCATCCATTCTGGCACGTCTCCTAGTCTCTGGCCCACATCCCATCAGCTTGAATTTCCTGGGGCTGCCATGTGGCTATCCCCCAAGTCCCAGTTGCAGTGGGATGCTAATTCATATGCAAATGGCAGAACTTCCTGGAAGACCTGAACCTCTGCTTGTACTGCATCACCAGCCTAACACCAGCAAGACCCTGATCCCGCTAGAAAGCAACACTTGCTCCGTAGGCCTTCCCATCATCCTGCTCGGAAGGGGAGCAGGCCGACTGTAATAATGATCGTTCCCACTTCTTACACACATGTTCCAGGCTCACGTTTTCAATATTATAACTCCATGAAGAAGGGAGTATTATCCCTATATTATGAATGTGGAAATCTAAGGCCCAGAAAAAGTAAAAGCCTTACACACATTTTCATGGATGTAACAGTGCAGGGAGCACACCTCAAAAAGGAGAGGGGTATCCCTATCTGCACTCCAGTCCACTCAGGCAGCTTCTCTGCTGCTGGGCACACATTCTTCCCAGCAAGGTCTTTCTTTTAAAAGGGGACTTGAGGGCAGGGGGGAGGTGAATTAGTATTTGATGTTTTGTTGTGACACAAATGGCCTTTTCTGAAATGATAAGTCTATTAATGGAAATCATCTATTTATAAATAGATGTTTTGTCTGTGATATTGAGCACAGAGGTCTTCATTATGAGTCAGAAGATGTAAGTTCTGCTTCCAGTGTGAGCTGGAACTCTGTGATAAATTGTTTTATTATTCAGAATTTTCAGGCCTTGGTTTCTGTCTCCTTCTCTGCACCAAGAATAATTTGAGGGCAGGGAGTGTTCTGGTTGTCTTATCTTTAGCATCTAGGTCAGAGACCGGAAATATTTGAGGGTAGAAAGGAGAAGAAAAAAGGGATTTATCATGTAACACCAGACGTAGTTTAATGATATGAATTAAAACAATTGGCATGAGATGGATTTAGGTGGCAAGGTTTTTAGGAGGATATGGTTGCCGTAGCCAAGGCCTCTTTGCCATATGTAAGGGACACAGAAAATGGAACCAAGGAGTACATACAGTTAAGTGCCTTGGCTAACTGCCACTTCCCCTTCTGTTTTGTTGTGTTTTTGTGTCTTCCAAAACAACTGAAACCATAGAACGACAAAGCTAGAGAGCAAGAGGATGCTGTCAGCCCAGCTCTATCTGGCTGCTTCCTTTTCTGTTACCTCTGTGCAGAACAATGGGCATGGGGGAGGGTATCAGAGGGCTCCTAGCAAAATGTGGAACTTTGACTTTATTCTGGGCCACCAAACTCACCTGTATACTCACCTGATGTGAGGTCTTTGAGGGTCCTCAACTCTTGACCTTTGCAGAGCTAACTATTTGTCCAGGATTTAAACTGGAGCATTCGATGCAGAGGACAAAAGAGTCAAGCTAATAAGCTCTCCGATTCTGCTTCTTGCAGACTGCTTCAGTTTTGAAGGAGAGGCATTATTTTTAGAATCCCTTCTTGCTTTCATCTGTGCCCTGAATGATTAACTCCTAGTGTCCCCCCTTACCGTGAACATGTTTTCTCTCCAGTTGCTCCTGGGGGAAGCAGTTACACTTTCAACCCAGAGACCAGATTAAAAAATATATAATATTTCAGTCTGCTTTCTGCCATCCCAACCCACCTCTCCATCTTCTGCCACTACTCTCCACCTCTCTGCTATTAAAATCATCTCCATTCAGTTTCCAGGACAGTATTTTATTTGTGAGGTGGCAACCTTGTGAGATTAACCTTAAATGTTTATTTTTTTAAAAGATTTATTTAAGGGGGCCTCCCTGGTGGCACAATGGGTTAAGCAATGCACTATGTAGCAAACCACAGTCACTGCAGCAGGAGTTTGATCCCTGCCATAGGCCGGGGAGGTGACCCACATGGCACAACAGACCTCTCCTGCCTCGCCCGCTGCTCCCCTCAGCAGTGTATTCAGTAGATCTGCCTATTCTGCTCCCCGCTCTGTCTCTGGTGAATCCTCTCACCCCCAACACCTCTGGCCTGTAACCCAGCTCTTGTTTGCATAAATAAATCTTAAAAAAAAAAATAAAAGATTGATTTATGCATACAGGAACTGGGGTGTAGGCCAGAGGTGCAGGGTATGGGTGTGTGTGTGTGTGTGAGAGAGAATTCACCAAAGACAAGCAGAACAGGCAGAGTGACTGAAATACACTGCTGACGGGCGCAGCAGGCGAGATGAGAGGTCAGCTCCTGGGCTAGGGATTGAACTTATGCTGCAGTGGCTGGTGGTAGCACTGAGACTTTAACCTCTGTGTCACCAGGGAGGCCCTAGCCTTAAATGTTTGAAGTTCAGTTCAATGCGTGGTGTCTGTTGCCTTCATTACATCTTCAAAGAGATGATGGTGTTGTGTGATTTTTGTCATTAAAATAAGGAGATTGGGGTAAAGGGAGAAGGGAAGCCTGCAGCTCAGCATGGGAAGAGTTTATATAAAATTCCCATGGAGGCCTCCCTGGTGGCACAGGGGTTAAAGACACAGTGCTATTAAGCTATTGCCAGCCACCACAGCAGTGTGAGTTCAATCCCTGGCCAGGGAGCCCACCCACATGGCTCAGCAGACCTCCCCAGTCTCGCCCACTGCAACCCTTAGCAGTGTATTTCGGTACATCTGCCTGTTCTGCTCCCCATTCTGTCTCTGATGAATCCTCTCATCCCCCACACCTCTGGCTTATACCCCAGTTCTTGTATGCATAAAAAAATCTTTAAAAATAATAAAATTTCCTTGGTATTTCATAGACTAGGCAGATGGAGTCGCTGTTGACTTAGAAACCTACATAATACTTTAGAAATGTATCTTAATCCCCTGGTTCATTTTGCTAAATTATCCTTTACTAACTTTAACAAGAAATCACAAAGAGAAAATTGTAATTTCCTTTTGTTGAGCTCACAATCTGTAAACATCTTTCAGATAAATTTTCATAAGGAAAAAATGCCCACAGATAGTTATATTTTGGGAATATTTGTGCTGAAACAATAGAGCATTTTCTATATGAGAAGTAATTCCTGATATTGCCTTATCTGATTAAAACTAAAGTTTTTATTTTTTTTAAAGATTTATGTATACAAGCACTGGGGTACAGGCCAGAGGTGTGGGGGGTGAGAGGATTCACCACAGAGAGCAGGGAGCAGAACAGGCAGATCAATGGAAGTACACTGCTGAGGGGAGCAGCGGGCGAGGCAGGAGAGGTCTGCCATGCCATGTGGGTCCCCTCCCTGGCCGGCAGCAGGGATCCAACTGGTGCTACAGTTTGCTTCATAGTGAGTTGCTTAACCCACTGCGCCACCAGGGAGGCCCTAAAAGTAAAGTTTTTAAAAGATGTAATAACAGTGACCAAAGGGAGCTAAAAAAGATGTTTGAATTAAAAAGTGATACCCTAAGTGAACTTGAAGTGAAAAATGACCTTTGGCAACTCTTCCAAAATGGTGATGTTTTCAAGATGTGCTGCATCTAGTTACGGCGGCTTTTAAGACCTTATGAGTACATTTTAAAATAAATATAGTTTATTCTTTATTTCTTTAAAGTCTTACTAAAATCTAAATCTGACAGGAAATATTCTTTATCTTCAACTAAGTTCCATAGTCAAGGCACAAAAGGAATTTCTCAGTTTCTTAGGCATGTCTAAATGAAAAAAATTGACATCTAAGAACTAAAGAACATTGTGTTAAACTCATACTAATGTCTTTAGACAAGAAGCACAGATGGTTGTGGAGGTGGTGATGAAAGGTTTCTCTCCCATGAACACATTGTCCCCAGAAAGGTGCCTTGTGTACAGTTTTTAAGGTCATGTAATGTCATGATGCATTAAGGCTATGATTAAAAAAAGTTAGAGGAAATCAGCTGAAATATTGAAATGTCAGTGGTGTGACCTTGAGACATAAAGGTCTTCAAGGCTTGGGATCTCTTTGGTTTGATCTCTCCCCCTCTGAACATCTCTGCTCACATGTTAAGGAAATATTCAGTGAGAATTCGTTTTTCCTAGTATGAACCAAGGGAAGGCTACAATAGTGTATGATAGAATGCATTGATTCCTTTAGTCTTAAGTAACCTGTATTGTCCTTTACTAAGCTTGAGGCTTGGCCAAACAAGATTAAACACACACACATACACAGAAGGCCACAAATACCCACCTCCCTTCTCCTCCAGTAAACCCCAAACAAATCTGATCTGCTTGAAATTCTTTCACATGCTCTACTGCTGTCAGCATTTAGGCTGGCCTCTTGGCAAGGTGAATGAGTCCCTCCAGAACTGGTCCCTGCACCCTCTGCACCCATGCATCTCCTCACCTGCCTTCCTCCCCACCTCCACCAGACTGACTTTGAGTTTCCTGAACTTGCATTCCCGTCCCTCCCCCACCAACATCCAGAACTTTGTTTTTTTTCCTGTGCCCCTTCCCTCTGTGCCTGCTAACTCTGACCTGTCCTTCCACGTTTATCTCAGATGTCATCTCCTGAAGACCTTCCCAGATTATCTTCTTGCACAAATCAGGACTTGCTCAAATCCCCCGTCTGCTCCCACACATGCTGCACATGCCTGCACCCCAGTATTGCGTCAAATGAAAGCCCTTTGTCTGAACCTGGGCACGGTTTTCTTTATTCCAGCACAAACCTATCCCATAGCAAGTATCCCACGTCCAAGTTGATGAATAAATTGTTTAATCAGTTTGCTTCCCGCTCACATTAGCTTATTCATGTGTATGCCTAAGTGAGTGAGGGCAAATGAATTTTAAATAGTTTGCTTGACTAAGAATTTTTTCTTGGTAGTGATTTGACGATCTGAAAATGAAGGGGGGGTGGGGAGGAGCAGCTTTAAATTATTTTTGGGATAACAGTAATTGCTAATAATAAACACTACATTTATTATGGAAATATGCTAAACATCTTTTTATTCCAAGCGTTACAACTGCAACTCTGAAATTTATCATCTTACACCGCTCTGCCAGACTCCCTTCCACCCCCTCACACACCTGACCAACCTTACTAGATTTTGTCTTAGAGTCCCTTAAGATAATCTCACCACATTTCCAAAGTCATAAAGGATCTGATAAAGAAAACTATAGGAAATGATGTTCGAGACCTACTTTTTAAAACAAACCAAGGAACCAAGAGCATAAATCATCCAAGCAGTCAAAACTGCTGCACAATTCCCCCTATACCATGAAGCCCATGGACCCAGTCATGTGAATCTGTGTCGAGTACAAAGTCAGTTCTGTGAGTCAGCTGGTAGAAGAGTTATTTCAGAAAGATCAGCTCAGAAAGCTTATTTAACTTTCTTTGTAGTAAATGAGTGCAATGAACTCTTAAACTCGAGAGTTGCAGTCCCTAATCTTAGCTGTCACTTGGAAAAGAATTACTCTTAATAATCTCCTGTAATTTATTAGAGAACAAAAAGCTAAAAATATTATTAGTGGACTTTAGGTCTGTTTTGGTAAACACCAAATAGAACATTCTAAGGGTGGAGCTTGAGCTGAAAAGTCAAACCAGACAACATTTAAAAAAAAGTCTCCATAATTTGTAGTTTGAAATGGATATAAAGGACTGGTAAAACATTTTGCTTAAAACAATTCTGAGTTTTCAGAAAAATGAGGTCATAGATAGGCCATAGACTTTGGCATTGACTCTCTTCCCAAAAGGAGTAATGAGAAAAAGCATCTGAAGCCAGGGACCTAAGTGTTTTAGTTCTAGCTTTACCTCTGTGACCCTGGCCAAGTGATTTCAACAAGAACCTAGATTTCCACAGCTACCAAATAAAAGGAGCTGGGCTTTTATTTCCTTTTCAGCTCTGATATCTGTGTTTATATTCCATATCTTAATAACAGAGGAACATAGCCTGGCAAAGCTCTCCTACCTCTCCCACTGCTCCCCTCAGCAGCATATTTCAGTCGAGCTGCCTGTTCTGCTCCCCATTCTGTCTCTGGTGAATCCTCTCACCCCATGCATCTCTGGCTTGCACCACAGCTCTTGTATGTATAAATGAATAAATCTGCCTGGGGTGGGTAGGGCTGTGGGGGTGAGGGGTTGGGGTGGTGGGGAGGGGGTTGTGAAGATGTCACACCCATCAACTGCTCAGTGTATTCACAGCCTGTTCTAATTAGGAGGTTCTGGGGGCTCTTGGGCATGCTACCCCAACCTAAGCTAACAAAGTAGGACAGCAGTAGAGTGCCAACAATTGCATAGCTGTCGGGAGGGAGGACAGGTTGAGGGTACGGGGCTTGTAGGGAGCCCCTCATTCAGGTCATTTGTTTTGTGTGTAGAGCCCAGGGCCCTTCAGCTAGCCTCAGTGCACCTGCCCTGGCCTCTGTCTTCTGCTTTTCTCCACACATTTTCTGGGTCTCTCCTTCAGTTCTCACTAGCACAGCCAACTCCTTTTATGCTCCTCTACAAGATAATGCATCTAAGTCACTCACCAGCACCACAACCCTTCTGCATTTCTCTCTGTTGTTGCCAGGATCCTGATTTTGCTCAAGGGGAACCTGGGCCCCATGTAGCTAAGAGATAGGACTCCCCAGCCTCAATCCCCAGCCTCAAACCCTGATTGGCATATGCCAGTCACTGTTCCTCTCACTAGTTCCTGCTCCCCTCACTAGTGATCAGATTCAGACATGGGCATACTGCAGTCCTGGCCCATGGGGGAAGTCAGTTGAGACACCTCTGGAGAATGCACACTGTCATGTCTGCATGCAGTGCCCGGAATGCAGTGGGCATATTTTTTTAAAAAAGCTTTATTTATGCATACAAGCTGGGGTTTAGGCTAGAGGTGTGGGGTGAGGGGAGACAAAAGAATTCACCAGAGACAGAGACAATGGGGAGCAGAACAGGCATCCACTGATATACACTGCTGAGGGGAGCAGCAGATGAGACAGAAGTCTGCCTTGCCATGTGGGTCACCTCCCTGGCCAGGGATTGAATTCATGCTGCAGTGAGGATAGCTTTATAGTGCCGTGCTTAACCCCTTGCATCACGAAACCATTCCCAACAGTGGGTATTTTTTTTTAATTTTATTTTTTATTTTTTTCAGAAACATTTTTTAATATAAATTTTTTAAAATTTATATATATTTAACATCAATTGTAATCCTCATCACCATATCACCAGTGCACCATCACCTCAGTCCCCCGTGCTCCCGTCTGCCCTCAACCCTTCCCCCCTTTCTCCCCACCAAGTGTCCCCAGTTTGTCTTTGTCTTTTCATTTTTGGTTTTTGTTTCTTTCTTGTTATTATTATTATTATTATTGTTCTTATTCCTTTCCTTTTTTTTAAAGATTTATTTATGCATACAAGCACTGGGATACAGGCCAGAGGCGTGGGGGTGGTTAGAGAATCCACCAGACAGAGCAGGATGCAGAACAGGCAGATTGACAGAAACACACTGCTGAGGGCAGCAGTGGGTGAGGCAGGAGAGGTCTGCTATGCCATGTGGGTCCCCTCCCTGGCTGGCAGCAGGGATTGAACTCTTAATGCAGTGGCTGCGGTTTGCTTCATAGTGCGTTGCTTAACCCACTGCGCCACCGGGCGGGCCCGGTATTTTTAAAAAAGATTTATTTATGTATACAAGAGCACAGGCCAGAGTCATGGGAGGTGAGAGGATTCACCAGAGACAGAGCGGGGAGCAGAACAGGCAGATCCACTGAAACACAATGCCGAAGGGAGCAGTGGGCGAGGCAGAAGAAGTCTGCTGGGTAATGTGGGTCACCTCCCTGGCTGAGGGCAGGGATCAAACTTGTGCTGCAGTGTCTGTGCCAGCCTCAAAGTGTGTTGCTTAACCCATTGCGGCACCAGGGAGGCCCATCTGTGGGCGTATTTTGAAGAGAAACATGAACTCATAGTCTGAGTGAGCTTGGCTGAGTAAAGAAATGGAGAGAATCGTGTGACTCCATGGTGATATAACTGAGCTGCTTAATTCCTCAAGCCTGGATCCTCCTTAATTCTGCTCGGATTTTCAAGTGAGATAATTTTCTTATTGTTTGAGTCAGAAGCCAAAAGCATCTTAATATTGATGATGTTAGGGCACCGGCAGTGAGGAAGCCCCTGGGTTTTAGAATCACATGGACATTGTTTAAAATCTAATTTCTGGGCCTCCCTGGTGGCGCAGTGGGTTAAGCAACACACTATGAAGCAAACGGCAGCTGCTGCAGCACGAGTTCAATCCCTGCCTCCATCCAGGGAGGGGACCCACATGGCGCGGCAGACCTCTCCTACTGTGCCCGCTGCTCCCCTCAGCAGTGTACTTCTGTTGATCTGCCTGTTCTGATCCCTGCTCTGTCTGTGGTGAATCCTCTCACCCCCCCACACCTCTG
>JAGFMF010011803.1:527493-540564 GCA_019455555.1 Galemys pyrenaicus | reverse complement strand
CAGCAGTGTACTTCTGTTGATCTGCCTGTTCTGATCCCTGCTCTGTCTGTGGTGAATCCTCTCACCCCCCCACACCTCTGGCCTGTACCCCAGTACTTACATGCATAAATAAATCTTTAAAAATCTAATTTCTTCCACTTATAAGCTGTCCCGAGGAAGAAATTACTTCAGAACTTAGTGACTTAAGCACTGAGCAGGTCTTATCTCTCAGTTTCTGTTGGTTGCAAAATTGAGAGTGGCTCGATGGGCAGTTCTGGCTTAGGTTGTTTTAGGATCCTGCAAGCAGGTGCGCACTGGGCTGCAGTCATCTGAAGGCTGCCCTGGGACTGGTGTGTCTGCCCCAAAGATGGCGCACCCATGTAGCTGGCAGGAGGCCTGGGGGCTGCTTCTCCCCCAGTTTCTCCACAGGGCTGCTCAAGGGGTCTCTGTTTTCAGATATAGATTTGATTTTTAAAAGATTTATTTATGCCTACTGGAACTGGGGCATAAGCAAGGGGTGTGGGGCGTGAGAGGATTCACCACAGAGAGCTGGGAGCAGAACAGGCAGATCTACTGAAATGCACTGCTGAGGGGAGCAGTGGGCAAGACAGGAGAGGTCTGCTGTGCCATGTGTGTCAGCTCCCTGGCCGGGGATCGAAATCACGCTGCAGTTGTTGTGTTACAGGGCAGGGAGAGGGACACCCAGAACCCCCAAACCTGCCCTCTCTAAGTGGGTTCTGCCATCTGCTGCATCAAGACAAACATAAGACTTTTAATGGAAAGGAACTTTAATACAATTAGGGTACAATATAGAAAGGACAAAGAATACAGTTACTAAGTTAAGCATCCAAAGTTATCCATCTCCTTGAGGGTAAAAGTCCAGCCAAATAGGATTGGCCCAAAGCAAGGCCCAAAAGCCTGCCAAAAGTCTAAAGGACCTTTCAGTGGAGACCCATAGAAAAGGGTCAGAAAGAGTCAGACAAATTTGGGAGGAAAAGAGCAAAATTAAAATCAAGATGAAAGCTGCCATTGTTAACCTCCCCACGGGTCTCTCACCCACATCTGTTCCAACCAGTCCAAGACCAAAAAGCAAGCGCAGTTTCTTCACCTGTCCCTCTGCTTCACGTGACTCCTCTAGGTCTCCTTGCTGCTCTCCATCCTGCTTCCTTCTTCCTCCCTCCCTCTGTCCTCTCTCCTCTCTCTAACATCTTCTTAATCCCTGCTCAGCTCCACCCACTTAGGGCAGAACAGGGATTCTGGAACTTCCCCCTTTCCTGGGGACCATCCTGTTACAGTTGTGGATAGCTTTGTAGTGCTGGGACTTAACCCTTTGCACCACCAGGGAGGCCCCCTGTTTTCAGAGATAGATTTTATTAGTATTTAGGTATGGCAGGGCCAAGATGATGGCTGTCAGTGAAAAGATAATTTGTTATAACCACAGCTCCTAAGGAAGAGGGACTTTCCCTGCACTAGGATCAATCAGGAGGCAGAAAGAGCAAAGAGAGAAAGTGAGCAGGGCCTTTATTGTTTCCAAAGCAAGGAGTGGATGAGGCAGGGTAAGTAGTTTAGGATTGGTTAGTTTGAATTATTTTATCAAAATTGGGACATAGCAGCTCTTTTCTCGTTGTCTCCATTGGAGTGATTAGGTCAGATGGATAAGTGGCCCAGAATGTGAGAGCCCAGTAATGCAGGTGGTTGGGGACACTTTGGATTGGTTGGTTTGCACTTGAAAGGTGTGTCTACAGACAACTGGTTTATTTTCTCAAAGCATTTGGCTGACCCTGGCAGGGGGCAATACCTCCAGGGTTAGCAAGATCCCAGATTTAAAAGCATCAAAATAGAAAAATAAAGAAATGCAAGGTGGCTGGCTTTGCCTAGGGCAGACAATCCAAGAGAGCAAAGCAGAAGGTGTAACGCTGCTTATGATCTAGATTCAGAGGTCAACAGCCAGTCACCTCTGTTCTACTCTACACAGAGCATCCCTGAGTCAGAGATGGGGAGAGTTCCCTGGGTGGAAGAGATGAAGAGGCAAAGATCATTGCATACCATCTTGGAAACAGTAACCACACGTTTAATGAGTTTTTGACCTGGAACTCATGGCAACAATATTGTTAGTCTGACTTCTAAGTTGAAAGCACAAAATGACTCTGCCTTACTAGGACAAAGGAATTTATGGGATGACTTTTGGCCAATTCATACAATAAAGGAAAGCTTAAATAATCTGTATAAAGGACTTGCAGAGACTGTAGGTAGCCAGGAAGCAAGGTGAAGGCCTCAGCATTGGAGTGCTTGGGAAGCTGATGTTGACACCACCTCCCCCGGGCACTGGTGCCTGGAGCTAGGATGACAGCGCGTGACGTTACCTTGTATGTGTTCTACTCCTGTGGCTGGGGCTGGAGTGCTCTTGAAATACCAGCATGTACCAGAAACACATCATGGAGGGGAAAAAGTAGCTTTGTTAGGGGAGAAATGTCCTCCTGAATGGATTACACAAATAGGTTATGGACTTCAACCCCCATTCCATATCTACAATAGCCAAGAACTACAAATCCCATAAGGTCATTATTGAAGAGCAGATCACTGGGACCTGAGGGTGGAGTTAAGCAGCCGGACTGGGTATAAAACCAGATATGTGGGACTTGCGGGGCTCTTTTTGCTTGGAGCCAGCTCTCAGAGTGCTGTTGGGTTCCAGCTCGGAGGAACTGGTAGGTAGGGCATTTATGGATTTGTCTCCCTCTTTTCTCCTTGTGTTATTCATTACTTTATTTCCCCCTCTTTTGCAAATTAATCCCTTTACTAACCTTTGTTGTATATGCCTGCAGTTGGGGTTTATTAGAAGTGCCTTTTGAGCACATGGGTGAGGACCCACAGTCAGGCAAAGCCATTTTATATCAGGGTTGCCCTGTGACAGCTGCAGTTTTAAGAATGGACAGTAAGGATCTTCCAAGTTGAAAGACAATGACCTTCAGACTATTAAGAAGTTCCCCAGATACTTGTACCGGAAAGCCTGGAAAAAATGAAAAGGAACAGAACAAACAGTGAGATGAAGAATGACAAGTCAGAAGAGCAACAGCCCCTTGAAGGAGGAGTCTCAGAGGGGGTGCAGATAACCGCTGAGGAGGACAATTGGGGGGGGGGTGACCAGCTGGAGTTGATCAAAAATGATGAAATAGGAGAGGGTGACTCTTAAGCATATAATGGTTAGAATTCTTGTCCCATTATTTTTTTACTTAGAACCTTGTCTAAAATTAAAATTTTCTTTTTTAAAAAAAGATTTATTTATGCATACAAGACCTGGGGTGCAGGCCAGAGGTGTGGAGTGCGACAGTATCCACTAGAGAGAGTGGGGAAAAGAGCAGGCAAATTGACTGAAATACACTCCTGAGGGGAGCAGCGGGTGGGCGATGCAGGAGAGGTCTGCTGCACCATGTGGGTCACTTCCCTGGCTGGTGGCAGGGATTGAACTCATGCTGCAGTGGCTGCAGTTTGCTTCATAGTTCATTGCTCAACCCATTAAGCCATCAGGATGCCCCTAAAATCAAATTTTTCAACAGCTCCTCTGCCCATGTCCTCACCATGTTCATTAATTCTTATTGCCATGTGCCTAGTTCCATTTTCACTCCCTTTGACACTCCTATTATTTATGTGAAGTCTCACCCTGTAATTTTTTATTTTAAGATTTATTTATGCATACAAGAACTGGGGTACAAGCCAGAGGTGTGGGTGGTGAGAAGATTCACCAGAGACAGAGTGGGGAACAGAACTGGCAGATTACTGAAGTGTACTGCTGAGGGGAGCAGCGGGCGAGACAGGAGAGGTCTGGGGTCAGCTCACTGGCCGGGGATTGAACTTGTGCTGCAGTGGCTGTGGATAGCTTCATAGTGCAGTGCTTAACCCCTTGCGTTACCAGGAAGGCCCTGTAATTTTTTATTTTAACAATAAAAAGGATTTATTGGTTTTTTATTTGCTTTTTAAAAAGCAGTCACCTTGTGATGAACTAGAGTGTCAACGGATTATCTCTTCTTAGCTCCTGAAGCACCCTCATAATGTTTCTAGACAAAATCATTTCTACTCACACCTTCACCTCGTCCCTGCACTTATACACATATGCAAACTCTTAAGTTGCTGAGACTTACATAAGCTGTATCTGTACTCTGATCTAGTTACTCTGTGACCAGAGTTGGGAACAGACGGTAGTTAAGAGAAGCTAAAGTGAAAGCTTCCTATGAAAATTGCAACCCTGGCCCCTTGGCACATGACAGGAACCACATTCTAGATTCTTGATTCCTCTTTGTGTCATATTTAGTTTTCTTCCTATTTGCGTTACAGGGCATGGCAAGAGACACCTCTTTCCAGAGAGCCTACGCTTGTTAACTGTGGATGTGGGCCTTCCAGTTCAGATTAATGATTTTATTGAAAGTGTTTGCATCTGCTTTGCACTGAACTCATTGAGGTTGACATGTCTAGCTTGTCAGTGTTTCTCAAACTTCCAGTGTACACAAGGGATGTCAGGAGTTTCTGGTCTTTTTGAGAATGGACAGAAATAAACAGGGCTGGCTTAAATACAGATGCCTGGGCCCCACACAGAGTCTCAGATTTAGTAGGTTTGGCCTGAGATCTGAGAATGTGCTTTTTGAGTAAGTTCCCAGGTGGTGCTGGTGCTGATAGTGCTGGTCTGGGCCACACTTCCAGAACGACTAGCTTGGGGCCTGATGCTTGGGCTGGATTGCTTTGGGAGTCTTATAATCTCCCCACTCGTTGCTTTCATAAAGAAATCCAAGACAACACAGCAAGATTCTGTGATCCTCAGAAATATGGAAACATTATTTCAGTTAGAAAGATGTTCACATGGGACAGAAACTTGACTATGGGAGCTGTTTAACCAAATAGTAGTTTATTTTTGTCACATTCTCAAAAAGGTCAGAAACTTCCCAAGACTGATAAGATGACTCAGTCTCAGGTTAACTTTCTGTCTTTGGTAAATGGCTGCTGACCTCATAGCCTAGATGCCAGTCTGCTTTCATAGCCTACCTCTGCATTCTAGGGAGGAAGGAAATGAAAAGGGGGAAATGCACCTGTGAGCTTTTCTGGAATCCCCTCTGTTCTTATTGACCAAAAAGATGTCACGTGGCCATACCTAGCTTCAAAGAATTCTGGGATGTCAAGTTGTTTTAGCTTAGTACTTGCTAACCCAAGCAAAATGGGGTTCTGTTGATGAGAAAGAAAGATCTCAAAGGATCCCATGCAGTGTATTCAGGCACCATCAAGTCCAGAGCTAAACCAAGCACACAGCAGATAAAAGGACTCAGACCGATCTACACAAGTATTTTTGTTGCATGCTAAAATGAAAAGTTACATGAAAGGGGCAAAACTCTGAATTAGAATTTATTTTGTCTTTTTCCCTACAGGATAATTTAATATGCTTAGGTATGTTGCCTGTCCAAGGTAGGTATAAACGTGTGGCATGCCTGTGCTTATTTTACTGTAGAGGCTTTTACAGCTTTTTCCTGGCGCATCCCCTTGAGCTAACTTCCATGGGAGTTTTACTAAGAAATCTTGGTCTATACCAAGTCAACTATCAGTATGTTTTCTGAGTTCCTATATGCAGAATAAGTATATGCTTCTTGAAGTAATTGACCAGTCCTATATTTTTTTTAAAGGAAAGACAAAAAAAAAAAGCAAAGCAGCTGGTGAGTCAGGATATGGTGTGGGTTTGCTCTCTGGTAACTGCCAGAACTTGGCAGGCCCCTTGTTCTCTCTGAAGTTTCCTGTTGGTATTCCGCAAAACTGTATCTACAGGTGATTGCCAGTTGCTTCCCAACGAACTAGAATTCTTCAGCTTCACAGAAACATCCAGAGCTATGGTCTGGATAAATCTTTGTTAATGGGAAATAAAAGTTTTAATTAAAAAAAAAAAAGGTCTTTCAGAAGCATAAAATAGTTTTAGGGGGAAAATTCCTTAATGAATATGAAGACCAGAGAAGGTAGGGTTACATTTGTTCACTGTGGCTTCCTTAACAAATTACCATACACTCTGCCGCACTAAAGCAACAAATAAATTCTGTTACAATCCCTGAGGTCAAACCCAGTTTGGGTCTCACAGGGCTCCAGCTTGGGCTCAGCAAGGTCACATTCCTTTCTGGGGGCCAGGAGGGAAGAATCCACTTTGCTTTTTCCACTTCTAAAGACTTCCCACATTCCTTGGCTCCCAACTCCTTTTCTCCATCTATAAAAGCAGCAACATTTTATCTTGTGGACCTTCTTTCCTTCCCTCTCCCTTTCTGACCTCAGCTGGAACAGGTTCTTCAAAAAACCATCGTGGTTAGGCTGTGCTCCCCCAGAGCACCCAGGATCACTTCTCTCAAGGGCCTTAGGGTGCAGGGCAGTGGATCATGAGTTCCAGGTGTAGGACATGGACATTCTTGGAAGTGGGAAGCATTACCCTGCCCATCACATGGATGAGACCTATGGTTTAATGAAGTATCGATGTAGAGAAACTAAAGAATATTGTAAAAAAATTTTGAAATTAAGTTAGCGGTTGAGAGGCTTATTTGAAGTACAAGAAAGGAGTTACAACATCCATCCCACAATCTAGATGAAATCTGTTGTTTAAAGAGGTATTGATAGGGTTGAGAAACTAAAAGAGTTCATCAAAAATTAAAATTAGGTTAGAGGTAGAGAGCATTAATTTTCAAAAAGGCAAAAAAAGGAGTTACAGTGTGAAGAAGAACAAGACAAGATTAGTCAACGTTATTAGAAGCACATTAATCCTTGGTGGGAAAGCCGGAGTAGAGATTGAAGGTGCAGTGTGGGATGGGTGTTGTGACATATCATACTCTCACAAAACAGAACTGAGAATTTGAAACTCACCGTTTAGAAAGCAAGACTGTTAGCATTCACTAAGTTGGTTCTGCAGGGCCTCGCCTGCCTTTCAGGAGTAGAAGGTGGCGAGAGATACACCAAGAATGGCCTAAAAACATCACAGACCCTCAGACAGTGTTTGTATTTATAGGAACTTGGTAGGGTAAGGGCAGCCAGGCTTTTGTTTCGTGCTCCAGAAAATGGAACAAAAAGGAAATAGCATTTATATTGGAAGTGAGAATGGACTTGGGGTCAGTGGTTCCTGAATTATCAGCCCACAGGGTAGTTAAGACAGTAGGAAATTCAAACTCAGGGATCCCGGGGAAGGGCGTGCACTTCAACACTACTGGCATTTTAGACCAGAAAATTCTCCCTTGTGTGGGGGTGCGATCATGTCCAGGAAGGCTGGCAGACCTCTGATGCTGCTGCCCACCTGACACCAGTAGCACCCCTTCCCCAGTTTTTTTTTAAAGATTTATTTATGCACACAAGAGCTGGGGTGTTAGGTCAGAGGTGCAGGGGTGAGAAGATTCACCAGAGACAGAGTGAGGAGCAGAACAGGCAGATCTACTGAAACACACTGCTGAGGGCAGCAGCAGGCGAGGCAGGAGAGGTCAGCAGTGCCATGTGGGTCCCCTCCCTGGCCGGGGAATGGAACTTGTGCTGCTACAGATGCTTCATAATGCTGAGCCGTAGCCACTTGTACCACCAGGGAGGCCCCCGGTTTGCATTTTGGTCTCCAACTTGGCTGTGGCAGCCTCTACGTCAGGAGAGTCCAAGTATAATTTGTTCACGGTTTGCCCCTTGGCTATTATCCACTTGTTCTGCAAACACAGGCTTTAAAAGGCAGTTCACCTGGGCAGGTGATTATGTTTGTTTGAAATATAAAAAACTTGAGACCTGTTATCTTGTTTCACTTCCTGTAGCTTAACTGCCAGTCCTTCTGACCCCTGAATTGTAGTAGAGGGAAAAAAGAGGACAGTGAGAGACTTAGACGCAAGGTCACCTGTAGCTTATACAGCTGCTTTTATACAGTTAGAGTAAGTGCACCTCTGTGGCTGAATCAGGAAAGGGTGTCCCTTGCACAGTGGTCAGTGAGCACGTGCATAGCCCCGGGGAGAGCTTAAGCTCTGTCTCACACACCACCAGCTACTACCACAGACAGGTTACTCATGTACGTCCTAGGAATCAGATGCAGCACTGGGGACCCTCTGACTTTTGAGAGATCCTAGACTTTTTTTTTAAAGATATTTTATGCATACAAGAACTGGGGTGTAGGTTAGAGGTTCGGGGTGTGAGAGGGTTCACCAGAGACAGAGTGGGGAGCAGAACAGGCAGATGGACTGAAATATACAGCTGAGGGGGGCAGCAAGCGAAACAGGAGAGGTCAGCTGTGCCATGTGGGTCCCTCCCTGGCTGGGGATCAAACTTGTGCTGCAGAGGCTGCAGCTGCTTCATAGTGCGGTGCTTAACCCCTTGTGCCACCAGGGAAGCCCCTCTCATATCTAAATCTTTATCCATTTGGAATTTTTTGTTCATGGTGTTAGTAATCCAACTTCATTCTTTTGTGTGTGGCTTTCCATTCTCCCAGCAACATTTATTAAAGAGACTGTCTTTTTCTCATTTTATGGTCATAGAAGTTTTATCATAGATCAGACCTGGTATATGTGTATGTTTATTTCTGGACACTTGATTCTGTTTCACTATATCTGTTCCATGTGTGTATTTTTATGGTAATACTATATTGTTTTCAATTAGTGGTTTTGTCTCCCATCATCTAATCTATACTTGAGAATATTCCATCCTTAGTAAGAATGTATGTCCTGCTGCTTTTTGAGAGGAATAGACTGTGTATCTCCATTATCTGGTTTAATGTTTGAGATTCCATATTTCCTTATTTTTCTCTCTGGAAAATCCATCCATTGATGTAAACTTGAAGTCCCCTACTATTATTGTGTTGCTATCCATCTCTCTCTTTTGATCTGTTAATACTTATATATTTTGGTGTGCCTGTGTTAGGTGCATATGCATTGGTAAATATTATATCTTTTTGCTGGATAGGTCTCTTTATATGTCCATCTTTGTTTTTTATTATATTCTTTGTTTTTAAGTATTCATCTGATGTAAATACAGCTGTTTCATTTGACGCATCTGATGGGATGTTTTCCATCCCTTTACTTTTAATCTAGGAGTGTTTTTATCCTGAAATAAGTCTCTTGCAAGTAGTTATAATTGGGCCTTGTTTTTTAATCCATTCAGTATTTCGATTGGAGAGTTTAGTCACATTTAAGGTAATAATTGATATGTTTGTATGTATTGTCATTTTGCTAATTGATTTATGGTTTTATTGTGTAGTTCTCTAATCCTGTCTTCTTTTCTCTTCCCTTGAGATTTGATGTTTTTCTTAGTGGCGTGTTTAGGTTCCTTTTTCATCTTTTTTTGTGTTCTACTGTAAGTTTTGTCTTGTGCTTACCCTGACATTTTAGGTAGTTCAGATATAAGATTTTATGAATATATTGGTCCATTTTAAATTTATATCTCCTTCTATTTAAATGCTTCCCCAAACTGTGGTATTATTATCCCCCTATGTTTTATATTTTTGATAGCTCATTTTACATTTTCTTTAAAGATTTATTTATGCATATAAGAACTGGGGTACGGGCCAGAGGTGCAAGGTGAGAGGATTCACCAGAGACAGAGTGGGGAGCAGAACAGACAGATCGACCAACTGAAATATGCTGCTGAGGGGAGCAGCGGGCAAGACAGGAGAGGTCTCCTGTGCCATGTAGATTAGCTCCCTGGCCAGGGATCAAACTCATGATTCAGTGACTGGTGATAGCTTGGTAGAGCTGAGGCCTAACCCCTTGCACCACCAGGAAGGCCACATCTTTATGATATATTTGCCTTCAGGATCTGGTAGATTGGAGGCTAGTTTCATATGATATCATCTGTATGATGATAACCCACCCACGGTGTTATCAGCGAGGTTTTCAGAGGTTACCAAGATGCTGCTTGCCAGTGAATCTGACCTGGGGTTGTCCTAAAATTTCTTGCTTTTCAGGCTGAACTTGCTTGAGTAACTTACCCAAGGCCATATGACTAGTGGTCTGGGATTTGAACCCAGGCAGGTCTGACCCCAAAGGTTTCCTTTAAGCAAATAGGAGCTTCCCTGCCTGGGCATTGATTCAGCTGGTATAGAAACAGATCTCATGGTTGGTAGTTTCTAGCTGAGTGCTATGCATTCTTGACCCCCTACTTTAAAAGAGGTCCAATTCTTTAAACACCCTGTCCTGAAGTCCTCATCTGTACCACCACCTCAGAAAAAAGAAACAAATGACAGTGGACATTTCTTCTGAGTAGATCATGAGAAGACTCTCCCTATTAAAAAGAAACATTTTGGGCATACACAATCACACATAGTTCTTTCCATCTATTTAGCCTCTAGGTCATTTGGGTTTATTTGCAGATATTGCCAAGATGAATCAGAAATCTTGGGACATTATTTGTCCTTGGAGAAGGACAGCAGTCAGCACGGGTATGTGTGTGTGTGTGTGTGTGTTTCTTTTTGTGCTGACTTTGAATTTGTGTGAAGACTAGCTCATTGTCCTAGGAGAAAGAGAAAGAAAAGTTTGTTTTCTTAAGGCTTAAAATATATTCTCTGAGCTCACTAAGTTAACAGAATATTAGCATTGAACTCTGATGTAGGAGGTATGCATTTCATTCTCTATTTTCCCCCTGTCTTTTGGGGACTAGGAGGAGTTGTTCTCTGTCTGCTGATGAACCCCCAAACTGGGTGGTGAGAGTGGAGCAGGAGAACTGGATGAGGCAGGCAATTGTATTTGGTTATCCTTTTTATTCCCCACCCCATTTAATAGATGGAAACAGAGTCTTGATGCATCCATAGGATTTTCACCAAGAAAATTCAACCTGGCAGACTTAATTACAAATGTGGTTCTTGTCCCCTCAAGAAATCTTTCCATTCAGTGAAAAGGAGAGTGTTATACAAAGAGTTTTGAGGCTAATTTTAAAGCAAGTCATGAGTCCCTCCCATTGCTGTAACCCAAATATGAAACAAGGATTCATTTTGCACACAAAGAAAACCAAAATCAATCAGGCTCTATATGAGCAATTTGGTTGATTACAGAGCACAAACTTCATTTTTCAACCTCTGCAGGGCTTCCTCAGGAGACTCATCTGCTGTGCCAGTTAGGCACCATACGGGCCAGGCCCTGATGGGGACTTAAGCCCAGAGGCAGACCCAGGACTAACCTTGGATTACTTGTTCTTTCTATACCCAGATTTCCCTTGGCAGTGAGATGCTAATCTAACCTCTCACAAAGATGGCTTTGTGTGGGCTGAAGTTTGAAGTCAAGACAAAAAGTGTTATCTTGCTGGGCTGAAGGGGAAGGCTAGAACCTGGGCTACCAGCCATCCTTAGGGGGAGGCCCAGGAATGAGAGGCATAGTTCAGACAGAAGGCACTGGTGTAACAATATGGAAATTTTGTTCATCTGAAATTTAACTAGGCATCTTTATTTGCTAAACCTGGCAACGCCACACAGAAGCCTTCCCCAACCACCTGATCTAGATAGTCTTCTCCACCTGCAACTGCAACCCCTTTTGACACTCCTGTCTAAGGCTCCTGCACACAAATACTAGGCATTGGGAACGTCTCTCTTTATACCAAATCCTGCTCCCAGGAAAGAATCCAGTCATTTACATCAAGGAGAATGGACAAACGTATCTTCCTGGCAGCATACATTTTGAAGACTTGAAGCCAAAGTAATGTATCTCTGTGCAGTATTAGATGTCAGAGAAGTTAGGTAAGGGGATGAGGCCTGCTCTGGGAGTACTAGAGGGTGGGCAGGAAGTTAGGGGGAAACAGGACAGACATTTCAGAAAGGGAAACAGATATTAGAAAGATATCCAGTGGGAGATGAGACAATGGAAGCAAAGGAGGCAAAGAACAGAATACCTTGAATAAAATCCCATATTGGAAATTATCTGCTTTTTCCTTCAAGTAGAAGCAAGTGTGTATGTCAGACTTATTCCTTCATGCATTCCAATGTAATTATCGTGTTCTGGGTATGACAATCAGGAACAAGAGATCTCAAGCTGCAAGGAACCATGAAACTTTATCCAATTAGTGGGTGAGGCTGATAATAAGCATTTACTTTCATATGGTTCGTTTTGAAAAAATAAAAAGGAGTGAGGAAATAAGGGAGTGATGGAAATGAAGGGCAATTGCAGGGAGAGAGGACTATTTGAATGAAGTGGTTGGGAATGGCTTCTGTGTGGCGTTGCCAGGCTTAGCAAATAAAGATGCCTAAATTTCAGATGAACAATGAATATTTTTTCTTTATTTATATATATTTGACATCAGTTGTAATCCCCATGGGTTCTCCACCGCCATTTCACCAGTGCACCATCACCTCAGTCCCTTGTGCTCTTATCTGCCTTCAACCTTCCCCCACCCCCTCCCCACCAAGTGTCCCCAGTTTGTCCTTGTCTTTTTTGAACAATGAATACTTTAGTACAAGTATGTTCTATGCAATATTTGGGAGGGACATACACATACTATAACACATGTCTTTTATCTGAAGTCAAATTTAAACCAGGTGTCCTAGATTTCATCTTGTAGTTCTATTCCTGTGAGCCCCAGTGAATGAGGTGAGGCAATCTTTCAACAGGAAAGTGAGAAAACAGGAAGTGCTAAGCTTCCCAGGCAGACATGAAGTTGTCTGGGTCTGGAATAAACTCCACATGACTAGCAGGTGCTGAGGACATGGTGATAGAGACAATCACATAGAGGTAGGCAGGGGCCATACCATTGTGGCACCCAGACCAGTGTAAAGAGTTTGCATTTAGGCTGGTATGTGGCACTTTATGGAAAGCCCTCAGCAGTGTACTATGAATTTCCATGAATATTCCAGTTTAATAGTTTGCCAAAGCAGGCACCCTTGATATTCTTTAAGAGCAGACATTAGAATGCAAGAGGAAGTGCCCTTGTCCTGGCTAAAGGTTTGTAGTGCCTCCCCTAGAATCACCTGACTTCCCCCTTCTCTCTTTCCACTCCATTCACTATTGTCTTCAGTTTGCACCAAAGTCTTTCATTGTACCATAAAAAAATATATTTTTTTAAAGATTTATTTATTTATGCACACAAGAGCTGGGGTACAGGCCAGAGACGCATGGGAGGTGAGAGGATTCACCAGACAGAGTGGGGAGCAGA
>JAGFMF010011803.1:496248-527373 GCA_019455555.1 Galemys pyrenaicus | reverse complement strand
GTCCCCTTCCTGGCCGGCAGCAGGGATCGAACTCATGCTGCAGTGACTGCAGTTTGCTTCATAGTGTGTTGCTTAACCCACTGCGCCACCAGGGAGGCCCTGTACCATAAAAAAATATTTAAAAGCCTACTGGGAGAAGCTGCATAGACTAAAATTCTTACTAGTGGGTAAATGACTGAAGTGTTTTGGAAGTTAGGAAGGAGACACATTGGGAAAAGAATAAAAAAGGGACATTTGTGGGTGCTGATGTCAAGTTCTGGCAACTTGACCAGTTTGTGTAGCTCTGACCTGCAGTTGAGTGTTAGCGGAGAAGAACTGAAAATGAATTCTCTCTACTCTGTCAAGATGGCCAAGAATCTCTCACGGAGGCGATTCAGAACCAGGTTGGCTGGGAACTGATAATGCCAGATGGTGAGGCAGTCAAAATATTTAGCTGTAAAGCCCACACTTTGTTTGGGAAAAGGCCAAACTTGCATTCCTGTTGCAGACCTTGCTGGATTCTCATCTGATGATAACATTTCCTGCCTCCGGTGATGGCTTTTGCCTCAGTGACTCCCTGAGTGACTAAGGGTCCCTCCCTCAGCACGCTCAGCTCACTCTGATCCTTGCAGGGATTTATCTAGCTGAACCAGTTTGCTCTCTGGCCTTCTAAAAAGAAGCCCTGCGCTGAAAAGGAAGTCTTGACTTTATTTCAATGAGAATGACAAATGTAGCTTACTTTCCAGTAATGTGGTGGGCAGGGGTTTGTCCCAGTAGTTAACCGTGTTAGGTAAACAGAAAAGCAACTCTGTTCTGCACTCTACAGGTGGGGAAACCAACCGGGGACTGTCTTGTCCCAGGTTTCAAGTGGCAGAGTATGAACTGTAACTTGTGTCTTTTCTAGTACATTGGAGGTTGTCGATTCCTTTAAAAATTATTTAATGATTTGTGCAAGATTGAGTAGGTACTTGCCCCTGGATTCAGAATGTTTTCTATAAAATCTTGGTTTAGAAACCAAGGGTAGTATCAACAAGGGGAAAAGTTTCTCCCCTTTTTGAAAGCATTCATTTCAGATAGGTTGAATCACAGGGTGGTGGGCTAATCAATCCTTTCAAATAAAAATCAATGACCCCTCTCCATTTAACAAATAATGGAAACTTTGGAAAAGGTAGTAAAAGCATAAAAAGGAAAATAAAGGGCCCGCCCTGGTGGCGCAGTGGGTTAAGCAACGCACTATGAAGCAAACCACAGCCACTGCAGCACGAGTTCGATCCCTGCCGCTGGCCAGGGAGGGGACCCACATGGCATAGCAGACCTCTTCTGCCTCACCCGCTGTTCCCCTCAGCTGTGTGTTTCTGTCAATCTGCCTGTTCTGCATCCTGCTTTGTCTGGTGGATTCTCTCACCACCCCCACGCCTCTGGCCTGTACCCCAGTGCTTGTATGCATAAATAAATAAATCTTTTAAAAAAAAAAGGAAAATAAAAATCACTAGTAATCTTCCCACTCAGATAGAATTGCTATTGATATTATATATAGCCTTTCTGTGTCTCTTCATACACATAATTATATTTTAACAAATTGGGAAATAATATGGTATAAGCTGATTAGTAACTTGAATTTTCATTTAATGATTTTTTTCAAGTCAAGTCACATTTTTTTTTCAAAGCATGTTTGATGCCTGGCATGCTCTCCCTCTTATGAATGAGCTACATATTCTTTGGGACTCTTAGGTTCTTACCAAGTTTTTTGTGTTTTTTTTTTTCTTTTTTTATTAAAGATTTATTTATTTATGCATATAAGCACTGGGGTACAGGCCAGAGGTGTGTGGGGGTCTGGTGAGAGGATTCACCACAGAGAGTGGGGAGCAGAACAGGCAGATCAACGGAAGTACACTGCTGAGGGGAGCAGCGGGCGAGGCAGGAGAGGTCTGCCATGCCATGTGGCCAGCAGCAGGGATCAAACTCGTGCTGCAGTGGCTGCAGCAGGGATCAAACTCGTGCTGCAGTGGCTGCAGTTTGCTTCATAGTGCGTTGCTTAACCCGCTGCGCCACCAGGGAGGCCCTGTTTGTTTTTTTAAATGACAACCACCACCACAGTACTGGGGCATGCTTGGTCTTACAAAAATGTAGGGATGTTTCAGTGTTTTGGTTTGAGAAAAACTGAAAACGGGGTAACAAAAAGTCACTACACAAAAGCTTGCTTTTTGTCAGAGAAGGGAGAGAAGAGAGGCAACTCCCTCCAAGAATCTCCTCTCTAAAGTTATCTTTTCCCTATTCCTCTGACTTGGCTCTTGTGCTGTTGCTCGCTTCCATCTCTTCTGTAGCTCCTCTCCCTTTCTCTACCGAGACCACTTTGGGCTCTAACCTTCTGCTTTCTGTCCCCCTCTCGTCAACAGTTTGCCACCCACCTTATGAGAACCTCCCTGATCTCACTAATGTTGATAAACGTTGTCTCAGTGCTTGAAAAATTATTTCTCAGAGGAGCAATGAAAGATCCCGTCAGTGTTTGAAGTTTGTGCCCCAAAACTGCTTGGCAAATTACTGCACGGTTTTGTCTGTGGCTGAGAGGTCAACCATGGTGACTGTGGATTTATTTTCTTCTCTGAACTAAGCTACTATCCCCTCCTGCATTTCACTCCCATCAGATATTATCAAATTTGTGAATTTTAATAACTAGAAAATTGGGGTTATCTTTATTTCCAAGCTATCGTTTGAGAAATAGGTAAGAGAGGTCAGAATCAAACTAGGTTTGACCAAGTGCCTGTAAAAAACATAATTTGTTGCAGGATCTAAAAGTAGTGCTCAGTGCTGACCTTCACCTTCACAATTATTTTTGTCTTTGGTTCTAAATCCGAATGGCACAGAGCAGCAGCATTTATAAAGTTCATGAGCAAACAGACAGCTCATTAATTCTTAACATTGGTGGGTTTTGACTGTTCACCATCATATGCTCCACTCAAATATATCTGGGTCTGCTTTTCTAGGATGATTAAGATGTCTTATTGATAACCTCAGAGCTATTAAAAACACCATGTCCTTTACATGTGAGACAAGGTCACAACTCCCTCAGGAAGGGTGTGGGCGACATCAGGAACTATCTCATGTTCATCCATTCACATGTACCAGGCAAGAGTCCAAGCCCTTGTCTTCCAAGCAAGGGGTAAATAAATGCATAAAAACTCCAAGAATGGAATGGGGAGGGTTTGGGGGCAACAGGGGTGATATTCTACATCTAGTAGTTAGGGAATTCCTCTTTAGTTGATAGGTAGCATTTAAGTGTAGGACCGACTCATGGGAATAACCATCTGGGGAGGAACAGCAGTGATGGGAGAGGCTCCACTAAGAACTAGCAGTGAGGGGCCTTCCCGGTGGTGCAATGGGTTAAGCACCACACTATGAAGCAAACCACAGCCACTGCAGCAGGAGTTCAATCCCTGTTGCCGGCCAGGGAGGTGACCCACACGGTTCAGCACACCTCTCCTTCCTCTCCTGCTGCTTCCTTCAGCAGTGTGTTTCAATCTGCCTGTTCTGTTCCCCACTCTGTCTCTTGGGAGTCTTCTCACCCCTGCACCTCTGGCATATACCCCAGTTCTTGTATGCATAAATAAATAAATCTTAAAAAGCAGTGAGGGGGTGCAACTGGATGCATTGGCCTAGGGAGAGCGAGCGAGCTAGGAGACCAGCTCAAGGATGGCCTGCCTATAGGTCATGGACTATGAAGCAATTGTCTGGAAGTGGCCCTGAGGCAAAGGGGAGCTAGTGACTGAGGCTAGGGCCTTGGCCCTGCCTTACCATGCTCTTTTCCAAATGCCAATTCATTCTCCTCCTCATCCTAAACTTAGCAGCTACACTCTCAGATCACAGCATCCTGGAAACATTTCAGCATTCTGGGGAGTCTCTGGGTCCTGTCAAGTGGTCATAACTGCCAGGCCCACCCTCTTGGGTGGGTGACTTTAAAATTCAGTGAGCTGTTTTGGCATCCTAGGTCTGCTGGGAGCAGAGCTTTCTGCTGTACTAGGTTTTGACAACCTCCCATCCCACCATCTATTGTGTAGGGGTCATAATTCCTTCTGAGTCCCCACTGTAGACCATGGGATCTTTATGTATTTTCTCTAATGCAGAGATTGATGCTAAGGTTTAGAAAACTGGAAATTTAACCAGATTTCATGTGTTTTTACTGGGTTTGGGCTGCTATAACGAAGTGCCAAAGATTGGGTGGCTTAGATACAGAAATTTCTCACAGTTCTAGAGGCTAGAGTCTAGGTGAGGGTATCAGCGTGGTGAGATTTTGGTCTTCCTTCTGAGCTACAGATGGTTATTTCTCACTGTATGATGGTCCTCATGAAGTAGAGAGCAGAGAGGAAGTTAAGCTCTCTCGTGACTTAACGTCATTCATGAGGGCCCCACCCTCGTGATCACATCTTAAGTACTTCCCCAAGGACCCCATGTTCTGGGCATGTATGTGTGTGTTAGGGTGGGGGGTAGACACACACAACACAAACATTTGGTCTACGATAGTTGTTTGGTACTTGTGGGCTTTTAAATTCAGATCTGACTGGCTGGAAAGACTGTTTTGCCTACTATCCACCACATTGTCTAATCCTTCCTGTGTACTTCCATTCACTCATCAAAACATTTATTGGACATCAGTGTATGTTTGCTGTAGGCACAAATAAGACTATTCCCACCCTCACGTGTCTTAGAATTGAATGGCTGTCTAGAACCTGCATTTCTCCCGGAATACAGCGAGAGTATGGAACGTCCACTATACTTTCTGAAAGACATCTTTGTTTTCATTAAAGGACCCTGCCAGTCAGCCGACAGTTAGGATGTGCAACTGCTGTGCATGAAGAGTAACTGTTGACCTGATTTTCCACTTGACAGTGAGAAGACTGTTCACACTAAATTTTAGTTAAATTTGGATCCCGGTCACTTTTAGTATTTATTACATCACCATTCATACTTGTACATTGTATGATTCCCCTGTGAAATTCCTACCACCAATTCACTACCACCATAGGCCCTTGTGCTTTTCCCACCCATCATGATTCTTCTCACTGTTCCTCCCCTACAGAATGTCTCTGAACTATGGTTGCCTGATGATTTTGATTTTTACTTTATTATTATAGTTACTTCCGACCCCCCCTCCGCCCCAATCTCATATTTGGTTCGTCTACATTACTCATTAAGTGAAACCATTTGATATTTTTTTTTCTTTCTGGTTTATTTCACTGAGCATAATCCCCTCCAGCTCCATCCATGTTGCTGCGAATGGTATGAGTTTATCCTTTTTGATTGCTGAGTTATATTCCATTGTGTAAATACACCATATCTTCTTGATCCAGTTATCTATTTTGGGCATTTGGGTTGTTTCCATAGTTTACCAATTGTAAACTGTGCTGCAATAAACATAGGGGTGCAGGTATCCTTTTGAATTAATGTTTTTGTGTCCTTTGGGTAGATACCTAGGAGTGGAATTGCTGGATCATATGGAAACTTCATTTTTAGTAGTTTGAGGAACCTCCACACAGCTTTCCATAGTAGTTGGTCCAATTTGCATTCCCGATCCTGGTCACTTTAAAATATCTTCAGAGATTCCCCATATGGCTAAAATGAAAAGGTAGAGGTTGCCTATCCTGCAGTTGAGGGCAGCAGGAACTACCAGGTTCTGAATGCTCACAGAAGTCAGCCCAAGCACTGGATTTCTACCAGGCCGGTGAAGGCATGTCTTCCAGGTGGAGCTCAGAGATACGGCTACCCAGGGAAGGCATGAAACTTCCAGTGAGATGCATGTCAGGAGACTATTAACTACCAGTTTAATGATACTGGTGAAAACATAATATTCTTTCATGTTTCAAGATGACCTCAGTGCCTAAGAGATTATTCAACACCAAAACCCTGGTTGTTTACTTCAGAATAATTACCATGATTTATAATTTTTTTTTCCCCCCCAGAATGAGAGATCTTTTCAACTGTTTCCCCCCAGAAACTTGCCTAGAGCAAAAGAGGCACAGGCCAGAAAATTGTAAGCTGGGGTTGAGGGAAACAGGGCATTTCTGAGAAGCTGTATATATCTACCCTTGGCCAAAATGAGCTGGATCTATTTTTTCTAGGGTCTTGGAGAAGCTTACACTCTACAGTCTGATTGTGATGCTAAAAAAAAGTAAGTGCTACACTATGTAGTCAATATTATTAGTTTTTAAAAAACAACTATGAATGTGAAATGTGATTCCTTCTCCCCCCCCCCCCAAATTTTTTATGTAATTTGTTGTTTGGTGTTGACTTTAATCACCTGGTGATTTCTTTGATTCAATGGTATCACAAAGTCAAAGTAGCAGTATGCTAAGCTTATGGCTCTTTAAATATTTCACTATTTGGGGGTCTCTGAGTCTCCTAACAGCTCTAATCCATTAATTAAAAACCTTGACTAACTAGATAATGGGTACTTTTCAAATGATCTGAAATTACACTGATATAGGTTGTAGGCAAGTTATCCCCCTGGTTAGAAAGGAAGCACCAGAAAGGTGGGCACATGCAGCTTAAGAGGTCTACAGAGTGAGCAACATGGATGGCCTCAGCTTTGGAGAGGAAAGCTCATGTGAACGCTGACACCATGCTCACCTGGGCAGATCACCTATGCTTTCCAGTCTACGGGGTACAGGGTCCTTTTTATTATATACTGTGTGTTTAAGGTCTCACCTTAGAGATGTGTAGAAGCTAGGTTCTGTCAGATGTCCTGGGAGGGCAAGGAGCTAGAAGCAATAGGCCTAAGTCAGAGTCCTACTTAGGAAACAGAATTTTCAAGATGTAAGGGACCTGATCATTCCTGCAACCTCCCCGTTCATAGATGAGAACGCAGAGATGCATGCCGTGCTCTACCAGAATTATATACCAGTTAGATCTGTAACATAATCTTCATTTCCACTTACAAAATAATTATAAAATTTTATTTAAAATTGTAAGTCCACTAAATTTAAGATATCTAGTTCATCCTTTTTAAAAAAAAAAAAAAAAACAAAAACTGAATTCTCTAACCTATAGTTTTAAACTGTTTCAGCCAAGGCAACTTAATGGAGATAATGTGTTAAGCAATAAGACTTAAGAATTTACATCAGATTTTGTTTACCTCTTTCTTTCATAAGTGACTTAACTGTAAATACTCTGTTGAGCAATAATAAAACTTTTCAAATTTAATTATTTACATCTACTTTAGGTGAGTTCAGAAAAGGTGAAGAAAGTGGATGTTTTTTGTTGTCTTTCGGAATTACCAGCATGTAAAAGGTAAAATGAAAGTACAGGTAATCAAAAATGTTTTAATGATTAATGTTTAGACATTATTAACAAGGTGGGAATATCCAGATGAGCTAAAGCACACTTTGACAGCACACTACTGAATGTTATTAGTTTTTGTTTTGAAATATGTAAAGACATTTGCAAACTAGTACCTAGGAAGACATACATTTTACAAACATACACATTCTAGATTTGATAAGGTAATTGTAAACAGATGCTGTGACTTTTTCCAAACCAAAAACCCACAAGACTAATAAGAGCAGTTAGCTCCGTATTATATGAATGTGCAAAATTAAAGCATGATAAACTGATATTTACATAAATATCAAACCAACAATTAGTTTATACATTGTCAATGACCTTTTAAATGTGTCATGAGTGGTTCCACGAATGTCCCCCCCAGTGGAGAAGTTCTAAAGAGGCTAAATTCTGACACTTTGAAAATGACACACCCAATAGTTCCCATCTGTTTAACCACTGCCTCAAGGGTATAGGATGTGATTTTATAAGCCAGTAAATTTTTAAACAAGCGGTTCTAAATCACTTTAGATTCTAAGTAGAAAAAAAAAATTATAGGTGCTATTAGATTTACATTAAACAAATGATCTCTATCCATTTTCCCAGTTTTCTTATGCTGTGGCTCTGTTTAATTTCACCTTAAAATGTTTTAAGGTCACCCCCTGCTCCCTCCCCACCCCCGTCTTTATTAATTTTGGTAAGCTAGGCACATTCCAGAAGGAAGTCTATGTCAAAACATATAGCAGTACAGAAATCAATCCAAATTTGGACCCATTCCCCATCGCTCATCTGTGGGACTGTCAAATGGTAAATATTCAGTCATCTCTTGAAAATTATATATATATATCCTCTCTCTCATGAGTGGAAAACAAAATGGACTTCGTTTCCTGTATAAAAACATTTAGTACTTCAGAAATTAAAAATGACCTACCTACTTCCTCAATCCTGAAGACAAGGAATATATATATTTTAAATTTCATCAAGACTGCTTTAGAGCCCCCCACTTTTTTCTTTTTTTACATTATTAATAGTGGCACTCAAAATAAAAAAATATGATCTGTTAAAAAGTTAAATCAACTGTTTGTTCCACTAGATTTGAGACTGCCTGATTTAAAGCCAATATTATAAAACGAAGGTGCCATTCTGATTTCACATCTACAAGTCACTTGAAACTGTCACTCTAGTTTCATAAATGACAGTCTTTGATTTTCTATATAGAGCTATTAAAAATGAATAAAAACTTGAAACATACCCTAATTTAAACTAATAAGCTTTGGGCCCTGCTTTTTAAATTTTAAGGCATATGTGTTTCTCTACTGTAACAACATTGTACAAATTTACAATCACATGCATAACCTATAGTTAAAAAAAAAAAAAGTTTGGATTACAGTGTTTTTCAATTGTGAATCACAATTCAGCACCTATCATGTTATAACTAATAAGGCAACAGCAGTGTCGTATACTACAATAATACTCCCTCCACAGTCTAGCGCAGGGGTCGGTGAGAGCCCAGAAATATTAAAAATCTTATGCCTACTTGTATAATCTGCATCGTTTTCTAGGGGTTTTGAACTGATGAAGGAGGTCCTACACGGATCACACTATTGTAGGCCGGCCTAGTTACAGCAGCTGTTAACGAGCATCAGGCACAACGCATTGTGCTTACAATCAGACGACGTGGTTTGGAGGCTTTCAACTCTTTAACTTCAATCCTTCCGTTGCTTCCTCAGCTTCATGTTGTTTTCCAGGGTGGAAAAGCTGTTGGTATGTCCATTCACAGCAGCCACAGATCCATTCTGGTGTTCCTTCAGGTGCTCTTTCCTCCGGGAGGCCCCTTTCTTGGTGTAAGTCTGAAATGCATGAGGGTAGGTGGGAGTGTTGGAGGTGACTGCATCCCTAATCACAGACCTTTGTGACTAGTGTAGTGCTAGCAAGTGGTAACCTTTATAGTCAGCAACCATGAAAACTGATTACACTCATTTTTTGAGGTGTTGCCTTCAAGTTCATTAAACCATGGGCTGCAATATAAATACGCCCTTTTAAAAATGAAACAACTCAGTGTGCACTTTACTCAGGTTTTCCTTTCAGGGTCTAGATGGCAGAGGATAGGGGTTACGAGGTCAAACTAGTTTCTCCCATTTTTGTAGTCTCTCCTGCCAATAACATCCCCTGTTTTAAAACTTTACTCATTATGTCAGCCCTTTCTGTAAGTGTGGTTTCAGCTTTGCTGGATCCTATTCCTTTAACTTCCCCCCTACCGGGTGAGTGTATGAAGGGTGGCATAAACTACTAGGCCAGTAGTATGAGAAGTCAATTATAACTCACCAAGGTGTGTGTAAGGAAAAGTAAAAGGCAGATGGGGCAGAGCATGTGGTTCAGTCCCCAGAGGACTGCTTAGGGCAACTGGACTTTGACTACTCATCCTGGGCCTCTATCCTGAACCAGGCACACAGGTCATCCAGGTTGACTTGAGACGGCAGTGACATTTTTTGAGTCACAGTGGTAGAAAAATGATTAGACACCCCCAGAGATAATCAGCCCTAAGTAGACTCAACATTCTAGCATGCTCTTGGTAATGAAGTGAACCTTCAAAATTGAGTGGTGGATGTCTAAGTGGGACAGGAGGATAGATTTCTAGCTATATGTGAGGACTATACTAGGAATTTTTCCAGAGGTTCAAGTTCAAGGCAGAGGGGCTACGAGACTTCTGAGTGGAAATCACCTGCCATGTATCTGCCACAGACCATACAGGTAGGAATTCAGGAGCCTGCTGAACAGTGTTGACTTCTCCCACTTCAATCCCAGGCCTCCACTGCATAGATCTAGAACTAGATGGGACAATCCTGGAGGTTTAGAATAGATTTTAGTGTCTTCTATATTAGCAGTAACTTGCCCTTCCTGAAGGGAGGGCCAGTGTGGCTAACTTAGAGCCCAGTGCCTGGTACACAACAGGGGCTTGTGCTGAAAAGACTCCAAATCCCAAACGCAGAGAAGAGTTGATTTACCTGAATGTAGAAGTTTGTGAAGAGAGTAATCAGAGAAATCATGTATCCAATCTGGAAATATAACCAACCAAGAGGGAACGGACACCGCCAAATGACGCCGCAGATGGTCTGGATGATTGTCAGCACAAACTGAACCTGGTGGAAGAGAGTGCACAGCTGAGCAGCACAGCAAAAGCCCAGGGACAAGGAGACAGGTGGGTTCCCTACCCAGCAGCCCCCCAGCCTGTAATTAACACTAACCTTTCTTCTGTAGGTACCATAAACACAATGCATACACTAAATTTATCCTAAACTGTATGTGTGTCTATATTTGTCTTGAATATTGTCTCCTCCTCTCCTTTCCTAAGCTACTTAAACCATTCTTTAAAATTCAGGGGATAGTTAATACTGTATATTTTAAAGTTACTAAGAGCAGATCTTAAAAGTTCCACAAGACTGTAACTATGTGAAGTAATCATTTCACAAAATACACATATCAAACAATGCAAACATTGTTGTGTACCTTGGACTTTACAACTCTATATTCTATTATACATCAAAGCTGGGGGAAAAGGGAGACATGTTATAAACCATGAGAAACTTCAGAGACACAGTATACGAAGATGCAAGAGAACTTGGGATAGTTCCTTTAAAGGGAGGAAGGATGGGTGTACGTTCAAAGGAAACCAGTGATGTCACTATGGGATGTGCACTACAGGAAGTCCCACTGGACACTTTCCTGTTCTGTGTACCCTCCTTTTGGCTTGGTGAAGGCTCATAGGTAGATTCAGACTCATTGGAATATAATGCTAAATCCACAGATTATTTCTGATGAGTAAATCTTGAAAAGCAGGTAAAACTGCTTGGAGAGGTCCAGATACAATGTTAAAAAAGGTGTGGCTACCAGAGGAGTAACAGGGCAGGGTTGCACCCACTGGATTCTGGTCTAGTTCCCAGTGTTTCTATATAGAGAACTGGTTTGGTGCTATTATTTTTTCTTCCTCCCCAGCCTCCTTTAAGGTTGAGCATTAATTAGAAAAGAAAAGAAAAAAAAGCCTAGGCAAACTGGGTGCCATTTTCTACCTCAAGAGACCAATTTTCCCAGTGCTCTGTTCATTCTGCTGCCACAGATCCATGTTATATGGAGTAAATCAGTACCTGTCTCACTTCTCCTCAAGCGAAACAAAGCTAAAGAACAATCATCCTTCCTCACACGCAGGTAGGAAAAATTAACAAGGACCATATAACATCTGGCAAAGGGGTGATAATGAAATATCAAACATGTAGCTCGGTAGTCTCAGATTATTTTTTCCAGATGATTTTTCAATATTTAAAAATAGCCAACAATTGACTTGTAGGAATCTGAATCAACTTGGCTTCTTCAGGGGGCAAAAAAAAAATAATAATGTAAAACTAGGGCTTGAGAGGTTTAGACATTAGTCAGCTAGCTTTGGCCTATTGTACCTCAGGGTTCTCACTCTCTAACGGGGATAATAGTGAAATGAAGTTACTAGAAAAATCTATGTAAAGTTGCTTACTTAGCATGAGCATCTGACACACAGTAGACTCAAAAATGTCAGTATTTAACATTAGTAATAGTTAATAATTAGATCATGAAAAGAATTTGCAAGGGGAGAATATGGTCTATAATATACTGACGACTAAAGCTGAAGGAAGGATGATGAGAAATAACAGCACCAAGAGCAGTTTCTGGGTGGCCCGGAGTGGTGAACCTTGGGACAGGGGCTGTCACCTGAAGCAGAGTACGTGCCAGTCTCACCAACAGGTGATCTACTACCAGGCTGTTGGGGGGTGGGGGTGGGGATATGGCTGAGAGGCCACTGGGCATCTGCGTCAACAAATATCCTCACTGCCTTGTAAGCCCCAAGCATCCTGGTTAATCACTTTTCACCTTGGATTTTGGATTATAATTAGAAAACTCATATTTACACCCATATGCACATAGACGTCAATTTGAAGTCAGGAAATTAGAGTCCAGTCCTCACTCTAGAACTCAGTACGCCCATGGGCACTGTTTCTCCAGCAATTAATATTAAGAAAATTCCCTGCTCTACCTACTTCAAAGAGTATAATTGGTATCAAGTGAGAAACAGTGGGAACGGCACATCTCAGATGCCATGAAACAATAAAGCCAGGGAGGCAACAAGAGAACCCCAGGCAGCAATTCCTGAGGATAGAGGCCAACACTCACCAGCTGCCCCTGAGTGATGTACTTCTTCCACCAGAGATAGGGACGCATGGAAGGGATAGACGACAGAGCGTAATAAGAGTACATGAGGACGTGGATGAAGCTGTTAAGTGTGGCACCAAAATAAGCTGCAGGAACATAAAGATTTGGAAAAGAGGATGCATCAGTGTATTATACATAATGGATTAAAAACAATTGCGATTCTTTTTGAATCAAAAAAAAAGGTGCTTTTGAACAAGGGCTGTCAAACAGTGTAGCAGCCAAGTACTGCGCAGATATGTAATCAGATGTACTTCAGTTTCTACCTGGACAGGCAGGCACAGTGCTTCAAGGCCCAGGTCAGCCATAGTTCCAAATGGACATCTAACACAGCAGCCCCACTCTGGCACCTGAAGGCTTAATTGCCAGACTTCCAGAGGTGGCAGCTTTTCCTTACAAGCCTTGAAGGTTTGGGGAAGACAGTCAGATGTCTATACAACTGCTGAGGTTTTGAAGTTAACTCCTAATTTTTCACCAGGACTGCAGGGCTAAGGTGGTATATTTTTATTAAAATGGAATCCTTAAGAGATAAAACATTCATGTTTTATCACATTTTAGTTTCCAGTAGGACCATCAGTTCTTTTCGTCTCTGCCCTCCTCACAGTAAGCCACCAAACAAATGTATCTCAGGCTTTTCCACACGCAGACCCTAAGCTGGGATCAGAGACTGAACTGCTACTGTGGCTCTGAGTAGAGCACTGTCTGCTTTGAGTCTGGATAAGTCATGGCCACTGTTTCTCAAGGGCAGATGGGACTAGTGAGTACTGCCATCCTGCAGGTTCCCTGAATTCTTCAAATGGAAAAAGGCACAGTTTCTGTTAGAGATCTAAATCAGTTAATTCATAGTGATGAGGTGTGATGTGGGGAAAAGACATGCTACAGGGAGGGCCTTCTACTGTCTGATATCTTCCTAACTCAAAGAAGCTGAATTTGGAAAAGTCCTTTCTAATCCTAAAGTTCTAAGACTGTACATCTCTAACAAGAGCAGTGCTAGCCTAAGAAAAAACGTATGTACATGAATAGGACCAAAGGTCAAGGTGGAGCACAGGAATTTTGATTGGGACAGTTGTTACAATTCCCATTCTGAACCTGAAGGTGATCTCTTAATCTGACGATTGTAACAGACTTCAGAGCGCAAGCTTTCTAAAAACCTTGGTCATCCTTACTAAAGAACTTATTTTGAAATTTGGTGTTTGCTATAGAACACAGCCTGCTGAACATGCTTGATGGACCTTGAGAGTCCTATCAGAATACATGCAGACTTCCTAGTGTGCTGCTGTGCCAAAGCTGTGCTTCATAATTAGCTTTGTTCTCTGGTACTGACTCCATGCTGTCAGTCTTCCTGGCCATCCCCTTGTTAGTCAAACAATCTTCCAAACTGTAGGGACATAAAGCTAGAAACGACTTCTATGATGCCCTCTGTGAAAGAACACTATCTCCTTTCTCTTTCTTCATATGCCCCAGGCTGAGAACCTGGTATTTTCCTCATTTACCAAATTAGGATGTACACTAAACTAGCAAAAGGTCCCTGTCAGCTTACAGAGTACATGGCTACACAAACCACAGTTGAAACAAATCTAATGTCTGACCTAGAGGTCTATAGAAATAACACCTTTTCTAAAAGCCATAGTTTCCATTCAGTCTCGCTGCTTGACCTGTTCCCAAAGCCCCTTCCACATAAAACTTACAGTGGCCACAAGGAACCCAGTTCATCACAAACCACCAGATGTTTAGCATGGTGGCATGGTGGTAGACGTGCAGGACTGTGATCTGGTGGTTGTTCTTGCGCAAGATGAAGAAGATGGTGTCCATGAATTCTATGAGTTTGGAGAAGTAGTACCACCAGAGGACACGGATAACCTAAGGGGAAAAGAACATTAGTGCCTCTTGGAATAACACCTTGACTTGTTTTAACAGAATCCCATGTTAAGGGAAGCCCAAGTGCTCTTAACATACTAAAATTCTTCAACAGGCAGAAGCTCTGCCTTTTTTTTTTTTTTAAGATTCATTTATTTATGCATGTAAGAGCTGGGGTACTGGCTAGAGGTGTTGGGAGCGAGAGGATTCACCAGAGACAGAATGGAGAATAGAACAGGCAGATTGACTGAAATACAATGCTGAGGTAAGTAGTGGGTGAGACAGGAGAGGTCTGCTGCACCATGTGGGTCACCTCCCTGGCTGGGGATCAAACTTGTGCTGCAGTGGCTGCAGCTGCTTCATAGTGTGATGCTTAATCCCTTGTGCCACCAGGGAGGCCCCTCTGAGTGCCCTTAACCAGAGGATGTGAACACAAAAATGGGGGGGGGGATTATTAGGGAGAGGTTTTAAAAGAACCTATGACACCCTTCAAAACAAAGGCAAAGGTTCAAAGTTTAAACCCTGAAATCTTTCTCTTTCCTCTGGCAGCACCTGTAGAGCCATCAGCACAGATAAAGCTACTGAAAAGTACTTTTGATTTCAGGAGCTGGAAAGGGGAAGGTGACAGGATATCAGGCAAAGAAAAGGAATCAGCTTCTAATGTCAGGTCCCTGCTGAATTATTTGTTAAAGAGGTGCTGATGCTGAGCTGAGACGAGCAGTCTTACTATAAAAAACAAAACAAAAAACTTGCAAGGGGAAGTCAGAATTTAAAGATCACTACTCAGAGGGCACTTAGAAAAGTAAAGTATTTAAGACATTATGACCCTGTTTATATAAACATAGCAATTTAGTCTCCTTAGGCCTCAGTTTCCTCACTCCTAAAATAGAGTAAAAATAATATTGACCATTAACTGCAATTTTTCTCCTAAAAATTATTAACAGGACTGACTTTTGTAGGGAGAAAGTTTAGTTCCTATTTTTTGTCTTTCAAGTTAATTAAATTTTCATACCAGGTATACATACTGACTTTTAAAATCAATGGATTATCTGGACAGTAAGGTAATAAACCATTGTCTTTTGTATGATATATTAAAAAGTCATAAGAGATAGTACCTTCATGTCAGCTTCTCCAGCGCTGCGTGTGTCCTGACAAAAGAAGTTGTATTTGCCTTCCCATACGCCTGTCACTAACTTAAAAAAAAAAAAAAAAGTCAATTACCAATAATATCAGATCCACATAAAAGCCCTATTCAATACAACCTCATTGGTTTCAGAATTTGTGAAAACAGCTCAGACTGGCTACTGCAAGTCTGCCGAAGCAGAAAACCATAATGATAGGGGAACGCCACAGGGAAAGTTTGAAAGGCTTGACCTCAATTCCATACGTTGGGGGGGGGGCCCAGGCTGTCAACTTCAGAGGCCCGCCTTTACCAAGCTGCCTCTCTCTAGAATCTTCCCTTCACACTATCACAAGTACCCTACCAAATGCAATCACAGGCTTCCCCATCTACCTCCCACCTCAGGGAACATCATGATCTCACAACTAGACTTTCCCTCAGCCACGGTTCCTCAAATTTGAGTGTACAGATTAGAATCACCTCAAGGGCACATCAAAGTAGGAACTATGGGATTTCTGACCTCATAGATCTGGGATGAGACCCATGGCTATAAACCTAGGGACAACGTAGTCAAACCTCATCTTCATTTCTTGTTGCTGTATCGGTAGACAAAGAAAATCATGCCCACCCTTCAGTTCACCTGTAGCAGAGTAACCACTGTAGTGTCACAGAAGGAACCCCAAAATTAGGATGTAAGCTCAGACACACAGTATCCCCAGTTCGGACCTACAGAATCAAGATTTGAGGGTGAAGCCCAGTCCTTTAACAACAGGTAGTTCTGCAGGTGAGCTGCTGCACCTAATGTTTGAGAACCACTAACTTAAAGCTATAGTTCCTATTCTAGCTGTGTAACAGGAGTACCTAGGGAGCTTTGAAACATCACTAATGCCTGGCCATATCCCAAGACCATTAAACCAGAACCCCTGAAGGGCTTTCTACAAAGCTCTTCAGTTAATTCCAAGGCACAACCTGGAGTGGCAACCACTGATTTCATGCTACTTGACTTCAGATAAATGATTTTCCTATCAGTAATATGAAGATTTAACTGAGACAAAGACCCAGTTCTCCTGATACCTCATCATCCCCACCCCAGCGCAGTCTGGATTTCCTCTGTAAACAGGTTCACAAAGGCCAAAGACACACTGTTAACCATCAGTCTGACCTGAGAAGTAAATTCCAGTGCGTATGGCCACTGCACTCACACTGAACATCCCATTCAGTATTATCCCATGTAGTTTCCCTTCTGCTGCTACATAGAAGCAAGCAATAAAAATTAACATGTTTTCATGGTGGTACCATATGACCCAGAAATTCCACTTAGGGACCTATCCAAAGGACAAAAACATTGATTCAAAAGAATACCCCTGTGTTCATTGCAGCACTATTTATAATAGGTAAAACATGGAAACAACCCAAATACCCAAAACAGATGACTGGACCAAGAAGTTGTACACACACACACACATACACACACAATGGAATACTATTCATCAATCAAAAAGATAAACTCATGCCATTCCCAGCAACATGGATGGAACTAGAAGGAATTATGCTCAGTGAAATAAGCGAGAAGGAAAAAGGAAAACATCAGATGGTTTCACTTACAGGCAGAATATAGGGAAACCAAATGAAGCACCAAGGACAAATAAAAACAAACACAATAAAACAAAACAAAAATAAACCAGAGACATCTTTCAGGGATGAGGAGAGAGGGGGAGGAAAACAAGGGAGAAAAGATCACATGGGGTTGTGTCGATGGCGTATGGATGAGTTGGTGGTAGAAATTCTATGGGGATTATACCTGAGAAGAGCAAATATTGTTTAAAAAATAAACAATGATGTAAAAGATAAATAAAAAAACTTAAAAATTTAACATGGCTTTCAATGGTCAAAAACTGGCAAGGAGTTCAGAGTGTGCCTATGAAAAGGTATTGTTCATTTTATGACGAAAAGCATTCTAGATCAGGAGGCAGGGGACTTCAGTGCTAGAGCTAATAGTTGGATAAGTTGGTTGTATTTACTATAAAAAGATAAAAGTGGACCAATTATGGACAATGGGTCTCTTCTAATTTTCTATAATTTCTGTTCTGCCTTCTTAAAAACAGGTCACATACAATCTATACTACCTTTGAAAGACTAATACCACCAGGTAATTTATTAGAAGACATCTTACTCTTATACCACTCCAGGTGTGGCACTTAGGCATACCCTATGCAGACCTATCAGAAGTTCCAAGATCAAGACTCAAAGCCTAAATCAAAGTGGAGCTTGGGAGGGTGCTGGGAGCCTGTTCTCAGGACACCTGTGGTGGAAGAAGTACCTTCCTGGCACAGTGTTCTTTGCTGTTCTGATTACACCCATCATCCTCCAGCCTGAAGTTCACTCTGCTTCCTCTAAGCTCGCCCTGCCTTGGTTTGTAGTTATTTGCTCAAATACTTCCTTCAGGCCTTTTGTTAATGGGTCTGTTTTAGGCATCTCTGTAAGGTCTTCCACATCCACAGAATACAGCACAAAGACTTGTACACAAGAGGTGCTGAGTAAATATTTACTTAACTAATGACAAAGTTCAAGGAAATGCTTTTTCTCCCCCAAATCTAGATCTAATGCTTTATTTGCAGCAAAGAAAAAGAAAAAAAGCTTTCATTTTTGCTTTGCAAATAGAGAAACTGAAAAGCAAGAATATATTTTAATGAGACTTGAATACCTCTGAATGCATCTGAATTCTGTTCACAAGAGGCAAACCACTTCTCATCAAATGTCAACTGGGATATGGAAAGTTCAGTTCTCAAATATCCTAGGCTACAGAGGGTTGGAATATTTTACCCATGAGAAACAAGTCACCTGAGTTAAAGTTCATTCATCTAAGATTCTCAGCAGTTCTCCAAAATGGGCCAGTATAGGGTTGTATTCCTTCCATCCTCCATCAGTGGAAAATATTAACAGACCCCAGAGGTTCTCAAAATGAATCAAAGTCATCTTGGCCACCACTTCCTTCAGGACTCAGGCCTGGCTTTTTTCCAAATGCTGCTCTGGTCAGTTCCTTAGAAATTCTTCATATCAGAGCTGAACAATATAGTCTCTACCTTGGACAGATCTCTATCTTGGGCTTCCAAAACTTAGCTCCGAAGAGGGCACAGTTGCACCTCAGTGAAAAGACAGGCCACAATGAACAGCTTGCCACTTCCTGTGAATTCCCAGTGCACTGGCTACTCCAAGAGCAAGTGAGGGAGAATTATTCACCCTCCCTGACTTCCTGGCTTTTTCCACGTAACCAAGATACAAACAGCACCATTGCTAACCATGTGTGTTTTCTCCTTCCTTGGAGTAAAGCAAACTTTAATTAGGCCAGGAGCATGTGAAGAGCTGTAATTAAAGCTTACCTAGAAGCTTCTGTCTCTCCCTATGAGACAAATTCAATAACTAAAGATGGTTTATGCATCTTTTCAAAGAAGAAAATTTAGGCAAGAATCACAGCTAGGTCTGGATGATGCAATTAGTGGAATGAACCATTTCTAATAGTGAGAGATTACTTTTATCATCTAACATCACATTTACCCATAAATGAAATATAATATATAATATAAATGAAATAAATATAAAGGTGCATGATAACCATTTCCATGGTACTTTCTGGTATGCTACCAAGGTATCTCAAGAAACAAGGTCATCTGAAACCTTTAAAGTATAAGCACAAAAATACCATCCAGTGTGGCCTTTATCAGCCATCCACCCTAGCATCCTAAGATATCAGAGCAACAAGATGCCACTTACCAAGAGGCTGTCTGATTTTAGCTATAAGGGCTATTGCCCCTATGCAGAAATGGAATAAAAAGTAATGAAAATAAAGACTATCCATAATGAAATTCAACTATTACAGGGCTCAAGGGATAGTTCTAAGCAACACCACGCCAAGAATGTGGTGGGCTGACATTTTCACGGCTTTGTTTCTATGTGAATCCCCAAGTATGTTACTTTCTGTTCATAAGAAAACATAAGAAAGGCAAAATGACATGGGTGGCCCATAGTCACACAGCTTTCTTGGTGATACTACCAAGACTAGTACCCAGGAGCCCTCAAATGCAATCTCAAATAGCAGCTTCTATCTCCTTGACCTCCTTTGTCCGTTTTTGAATCCTTAGAACATAATGGAGATACTATGAAGAAAAGTGGGGAAGTAGATTAGCTGCATCTTTACATTCAGCAATATTTGATTTAAAATTAACTATTAGCTACTCCAAAATTAAAAGTACCTATTTACTCTAGGTAGTATAGCTGGTCAATTCTGGCAGAGAGTAAAATAGGGTCATGTGGTTTTGAATGTCAAATCTTTCATGTCCAGAGCATAACAATATCCATTAAGAAAAAAAACACAGAAGTGTTTTTTTTCTCCTTATGACCAGGAAGACCCTTGGGTTACAGCTGAACAGCTTACTCTTGATTAAGACATAAGGACAGGCTCTGTAGAAACGTCTGTTGAACAAAGCACAAAGAAACAGCTTGCCCTCAGCCCAAACTGACAAAGGTATGCCTGGCACTTTTCCCTGACCCCTATTAATCTAGTAGTCCTTTTCTCTCACTATTCACTACTGACAAGTGGTTTCTTGTAGGTTACTTCCACATACCCGAGAAGAGACATTTTATATTTCATGCGGGCTTTACTGGCTAGTCTCAAGTTAAGCTCTCAAGTCAAGATTTAGCATTTTTAGGCAGCATTATTGCACAGTGATTTGAAGTTCAGAATGTCTTACAACTCTCTATTAGAAAGGGAACAGTGATAATATGATGGATTTTAAATGAGTTAGTCCAGTACTGGCAAAGTAAGGGCACTATGTAATATTTACCTTTGCCATGATTCTGGCCCAATCTATTTCTAGTGCTCAAAGGCCCATGCCTAGGTCTGTTACTCCCCTAGAATATTTGGAATACACCCAGAACATCCTTTACATAATTTAAAGAGTCTTCCAGCCTACCTACTGATTTGTGCTTTGCAGATAAAGATTTGTAGGATGACATGTTTGTCATACCATTTGCAAGACCACGTTACCAAAAGTTTGTGGAGTCATTTTAGAGAAGTCAGGTGTGGTTTTGGACCAATCCCAGAGCTTCCTCTTTCAAAGTTACTCTTTCTTGGGTGTGAAGTTGAGGGGAAATCATATCATTCTCTCCCATCTCCTCTATATAAATCATTCTCTCAGGGCAGTGGCAGAGAAACTGAGGGGCAAGTAACAGAGTGGCGTGCGTCTACTCCATGAGAAAAGTTTCTTTCTAGGGAAGGAATTTTAAAGGAATTAAGAATAAGATGTATTCTAGGCAATGCTCAAGCTTTAAGTGTCCATCTCACCAGATATTTCAACTTCTCTAAGACCTCAGTTAAATGAAGGGAAGTTTGAGGAAAGGGGAGGTGGGAATAGTTAATAGCTTTTTCAAAGTATTTTGGTAAGCAAAATACTTTTAAAATCAATCAATTGCCAGATCATTTAAGTGTTTTTCCAAATCCTACTTTCCCACAATAACATATCTATTTTAGGAAAGTCTGAAGGGAAAGAAAAACAAGACCATTTAGAATATGTTTCCAAAGCAACGGCTCTGTGATTCTATTAAGGACCTCCAAAGCCAGAGCCTGGGAGGAAGTGCCTGTCAGGTAGCTGAGGAGACACCCAAATAGCATCAACCCCACAATTAAAGAGGTTAAAGAAGTACAAGCAAATCACCCAGATCACCAAATGCTTGCTTCATCTTTCTAATAAAGCAGCAGCAGCAATCTTCAAAAGAAGACTCAAAGGGACAAAGTACTGACTTCTGATACTGGCATGCGACAAACTGAGTAAAGGCAAAATCATCTTCTATACACCCAGAAATGCTACATGAAACACCACAAAGAATTCCAGTATCACTGATGCCTAACTGTAAGGTAAAGTTTTCCTGGAAATATTACTCATAAAAGTGTATGTTAGCTTATATTCAAGTCCTTTTAAGGTCTTTTATTTAGGGAAGACATTTATGTGAGATGACCCTGGCAATACCAGTTTGGGATGCTTACAAAGGACAGAGGATAAACTTTTTAAAGAGGTAAAGAAAGTTAACATATTTATATAAGTATATTATATAATTATAATATTTATATAATTATATATAATATAAATATATGCTATATTATTATATATTAGATAATATTTATATAATTATAATTATATTCCCAGGGGCATAATCTCACTGATAGAGCTGAAAGAAACCTTTTTACAGAATATCTTTAAAAGCAATACAGCAAATGGGTAAGTTATATATCTAAACCACAGAGAAACACCCAAACATTTCCATGTTATAGAATGAAAAGAAAGCTGTGATTTTTAGAAGCAGAAGTCATTTAGAAATGAATGAAGTGGATGGAAAAGCAAGTAGACACAATTGACAGTATGAGTGAACTCAAGTAGAGTCTGAGAATACCCAACACATGTCTAACAGGAGTTCCAAAAGGAGACATAGAGAGAGAAGAGAAGCACAGCCAAGTATAGCTTAAGGACTTTCCTGAATTAGAGGGTGATACCTACTCAAGCTGGGGGAAAGGGTGTGGGACTTTTATTAAAATGAAATATGCCCTAACTCTAAAGGCATAAAAGGACTCATGTTTGCTATGTGGGCACAGATTTACAAAGCTGTGTAACTAATGCAAATTAAGTTTTTTCTCTGTTATATCTTGAAATTTTTTTTCTGATCCTTTCCCATTGTGTTCTTAGACAACACCGAATTTAACAAGTAAAAGCTAAAACCTTGCCATAAAATCTCATACTTTCCATCTAAAACATACCACTGTTCAAATATAATTCTATTTAGGGATCTATGACCTTTTTCCTGGAAATAAACACTAAGTTCATAAGATAATCAAAAGCAATACCACTTCTCACCTTTTAGTTTTCTTTCTACCATATGCATAAACTATGAACAAATTATTTCTAATTTTAAACTCAATTTCAGTTTTAAAACCGTCATTTGGTCAGTTTCCTTCTAGTAAATTTAAGATTTCAGTTGACTCCCCTTTATTTTTAATCTTCTTTCTTTCAAGATTTCTCTGGGTCTCCGTTAAGTGACTTACTTGTATTAAACTACAACTCGCCAACACAGCTGTGAATTCATGGCACAGGACTAAGTAAACTAAAATATCAATGACTACATATTTATTTTTTAAATCTTTTATAGACCCAAGTATGTAGATAAGCGGAAAGGTAAATAGAGACTTATAATCATGACCATGTTGCCTCCACCGCAGGCAAATAAATGGCCTTAACTCTTGGGGATTTCTATAAAATGAAGAGCTAATTGACTTCCTGATCTTCTCAATTCATTCTCTTGTAAAATTCCACTGATTGTTCTTATGTATTTTAGTATTCAATGGAATATAAACATTAATTTAAAAGACAAAACAAAACTGTTAGTTAAAATGGCATTACTGATTGGTTTATCTAATTACAGAAGAAGAACTCAGGTAAAAATCAAATGTAAATATCATCTAACTTGTATGTACTAAGGGCTTATTTTCCACTCAGGCTTATGTGACCTACGTATATTTTTACAAACTTTATTTAAGAATTACTTTTTCTTATCTATTATTTTCCTATGTGCTCTAAATCTTGAGTTATTTTCCTCCTCTGTGTACTTCTTAAATCTTTATATTTAAAGTGCACAAACACTATTCAACAAAATCTTATATTGCTCTTATCAACTTAGCAAGGAAATACCTTCTGTTTTGTTTTCAGAACCCCCCATTCGCTCATATGCACATAGCAGCAATTTATACAGCAATTCTCCACTCCCCCCGTATTAGGGAATTGTCTAAGAGAAGTTAAATAATGAAGTTACAGATACATATTTCTAGGGCCTGAAATATAGTCAAGAAAGATGCTTAAGTTCTATGAGACTTAAATATCTTTTTCTCTAAAAACTATGTGTAATTATAAACTATAAAAGTTCTCTATGGAAATGGCTTTATCACCTATCAAATATGGGAAAGTAAATACTTCACTCTGCAAGACCTGACAGCCCGCTGTGGTTGTGTCCCTTGAATACAGAGATGTGCACAGTGCTGGACCCACGAGTCACTGCTGTGCACCGGCCCTGACTCCAGTCCTGCAATATCCATCCTGGAGGCTAATTAAACTGCCTTCATTCTAGAATAGGACAGAAAAAAGTAAAAGAGGAGTTGTAAAAACTTTATAGACTATTGAACATTAAAGCAATGATATAGTAGCATCTACCATGCTAGTCATAAAATCTTTTCCTTGGCCAATGAAACACTCATGAAAGAACAAAATGTAGAACTCCCATAGCTGTAATTAATCTGTCACTCAAATACACTGTTCTCACTAGGCTATACACACACAACCACTCCCACAGGCGACCATATGCAGACAGGGAGACACCATCACAGACTAATGGCTGATTTGAAGATTTCATTCTTTCCTTTGAACACCAGCACTACTTGACCTCCACTTCGTTTATTGTTGTTTTTAGCACTCCTTGGAGAATTAAAGCTATAGTAAAAAGTTGAAAATCTAAACAGAATACTTGAAGGTGTTGCTTTTATTATGGTTAATTTTACTATGGTTAATTGTTCAGAGGCCTAAAAGGCAGACCTCCCCTTAAAATTGTACACAAACACTGGGAGGCAACAGCTATCCTACTCCTTCTAGCCTTAACCAATTTATTATTAAAAATAATAAAAACTTGCACAATGGGAAGGATGTAAGCATTGATTCTGATGTCGCTTTCATTTTTATTTAAGTTATAACATTTGCTTTTCAGAACAAACTTCCCTTTTCAGTATTCTAGTTACATAAAATAAGTATTTAGACCTAAACTTACACAGGCCAGTCAAACCCTAAACTAGACCTCACTATCCACTCTTCTTAATTTTAAAAATTAAGTTGTCAAATCTCAAAGCTATTTACAGTTATGAGATCAAAATAGAGGTTGACTTAGCACAAAGGCACAAAGCGTATCAAACAAGTACCACCCACTTCCTTCCTCCCTCACCTTCATAAAGAATCAAACATGAATTAAATACTTAATGAAATGCTCCAGATTTTTCATGTTTTGTTATTTTTCCACCCTGTACTTTGCTTGCATAAGAATATTTCTAAAAATTATTTTAAAACTTAATATAAAAAAACACATAAATAACAGAATCAATACTAAAGATTTCTATTTTAGATATTCTGGAAGACATATCTGTACAAAACAACTCTGGCATTTGAAAAATCAATTTTAAAACATAATGAAAATGCATTAATGTACTTACTCTTCCAGTTCTTTCCCCTCACACAGCTGCTTTTCTTCATTTAGGAACATAACACCAAGATCAGTACAATTAAGTAAGGGGAAACGTTTACCTTTGACCTACCTCATAGAACATATAGAGCGACAGCAATGTAAGTCCAAGGTTATACACCAGTAAAATTCCCCGGCAAGAGAATGCCTGTCTATTCTTCATGTATTTGGGTCCCAGCCATACAATTAGTAAGTATATGACGGAGAAGATAAAAGTTGGTATATAATTGTCCAGAAGGAACCATCCTTTCACCCTAGTATCTGGAAAGTAATAAAAGAAAAATATTTAGTGACCACAGCTTTTTTCAAACATTAAAAAAATTCAGTAACTATGATTTTATAAGTCACCTATGCTATAATTTCTAATGCCAATAAAGCAATCAGAAGAGGAAGCTTGAGTTCTCAATATATATCATATAAGATGGAGCCTCTTATAGCATGTTCTGAATAACAAGGTGTACATTATTCATGGTTTTTGCGAAGTAAAAAAAAAAATTCCTGAAAGAATTATAAAGAAAACAAGGAGAAAGCTGAACTTTCTATTAATAGAATTTACTAAGTAGATTTGCTGAATTATGCATGGGATGATGAAACTCTAGAAACAGCAGTCTTTGAACTCTGAAGTCCTCCATCTGAGCCAAGTGTCAGCAAGTTTGCCCAGCATGTGCAGACTCAGAGGAAGCATGCCATTTAGTCAGCTTAATGATAGTTACTGATTAGAATGGCAGCATCTGCTATGAATGCAATGGCCAAGAGCTAAGGGGACAATGAATTTTTTTATAAGTGGGGGTAAAGCAGCAATGATCAGACAAGTGACTAAAGTATTTAAGTAGAAGCCTTAGAGAAGGGTCACTGGTGTAGGAGTACCCGTTTCTTCCCCCTTCCTAGGCAGGGAAGAGGAGGAAGAAGAAAACCAGTTTCAAGTAGCAGCCAGCAGCAAACTGACAGACCTCTCCTTGGATGGGGGTAAAGTCCCTGGCAGTCATATACCCCAAATGTTATCTGTCCCCTGGTAAGATTCAACTGCATCCTCTGGCTGACTTCCGAGAACCATTTTGTAGCATATTCCCTTCTGTACCCTGCTTTGACTAGTACCTCAAACTTGTTACTCCTCAGTCTTACCAACCCTACTCTGGAGGTTCAGAGACATGTATATTTCTCACTTTTTGCAACTTCTGAGAAGCAGCAGCTAGTGAGAACAGTCTGCTAATACCTGGACCACTTTGCTATTTTCTCCAGTACTTTCCCTATCCCTTCCCTGTGACCTCAAAGGACAAAGGAAGGTTAATACATCACTTGGGGAGTGGACTGACAGTTTCTTTTCTCACATATACTCTATTTTCACAGCATTTCTCTTTCTTCCCTCAGTTTCAGAAGCAGATGCCCTCCACCCTCTCCCCACTGCTCTGGTGGTAGTGGGTGTTACTGTCAGTTCTGCTGAACTGGCTTATAAGTTTTCAGTACAGTGTCTGGCCCCATGAACTTAACAAGGGGATTCTTAACACCAAGTTCCTAATTTGCAACTAATATCACACAATATTACATTATTATTGTGTATCTAAATCACATTCAGAATACACACATTAAAAATCTCCCACTTCCTTTTATTTAAAGCAGTTTTGCACCAAGCCTTCCAAATTTTATAGAAATACCAAGTGTTGGGCCTCCCTGGTGACTCAGGGGTTAAGTCTCAGCACTATGAAGCTATCAGCAGCCAATGCATTGTAAGTTCGATCCCCCAGCAAGAGCTAACACACATGGCACAGCAAACCTCTCCTGTCTTGTCCCCCTCAGCAGTGTATTGCAATCAATCCACTTGTTCTGCTCCCCACCTGTCTCTGGTGAATCCTTTTACCACCTCCCCCTCCCACTTCTGGCCTACACCCCAGCTCTTGTATACATAAATAAATAAATTAAAAAATAGGTCTTCATCCTTCCATTTCAGCATTCGATACTTCCATTCTGTGGCCTCATCCCTGGCCAGTAAATCCTTAGGGGTCTAGCCAACCGAAGTAGTCCTAACCCACTCTCTGGTGGCTGGTTTAGACATGGGCATGTGAAACAATTGTGGCCACTGAGATATGAGAAGATAACATTTGGTAAAGAACTCTGGGGAAGAGTTTCCTTGTTTTTAAAACCATGCAAATAACAATTTCTTCTTCCTTTGGAGGTGCTGCCTAAACTGCTGCATCTGCTCCGCAACCATGAAAGACGAAGAGACCTGTGCTAAGGACAGAGCTGCGACGGGAGCCACTAATGGTGGCAAAGTAGAAAATGGCAAGAACAGGTTTTTGACTAATATCATAGAACCCCTGAAATGACTCAGGAATTGTCAGCCTTGTAATATAAGCTAATTTTTATTGTTGTTTCAATCATTTAAAACTGGTTTTGTCCCCTAAAGCTGATATAAGTAAGGTGTTGTCTTATACAGACACACATAGATGGATGGAACTTGTTCTTGTCCACTTGCTGTACATTAACTCATTTTACCTACCCCTTACTGACGGGCATCTAGATTGCTTCCAAACTTTATAGCAATACTGTAAAGAGCATCCTTACACACATCTTTGCATAACTTGTCAAGCTCAAATGGAGGGAAGTCTGAGTCAATAGCAGACCCAAAGGGGATGTGCATTTTAATTTCAATGGAAGACACAACTACCCTCCACAGAGAGGTTATACCATTTACATTCTTTCTTCATGCCCTCACTACTATTAGAGATAGTACCAAACATCATTTCATCTCTGTCATGCTAACCGATGAAGTTACTTCTGTGAATGAGGCTCTTCTCATCTGCTTAAAAGCCGCTCATAGTTTTTCTATGACTCAGTCAACCTAAAAAGTTCCTTCTTTATAAAGACATTAACATGACACTAAAAGAAGACAATATGGAACTGATTTACTTCCTGAGAGAAAAAAAAAGACTAAGTATAAAAGGTGAGTTTAGGAGTATATATTTACCCAGTTTCATGACCAAACATGAAGGGAATTAAAAAGTTCTTCAGATTGTCAAAAGGGAGGCTTTAAACTCCTAGTGCAGCTGTGCATTTTTGACAACCAGTTTCAGCGAGAGCTACTCACAAGAACTGAGGAAAACAAACCACTGATAAAGGTGAATTCTGCAGTATTCTCAGGCTACCAGTGCTACAGCATAATTTGATCTCCAGCTAAAGTCAGCATAGGGTCACAGGAGCTGTATCTCTGCTTCAACAGCCAGGAGACAGTGCACCACCTCAGTGACCTGCAGAGGACTCCAAGCCCCTGCTATGTAAGACAAAGCTTTAGCCTTACCACAGAAAATGCCAGTGTTTTCTAGAATCTCTTCATACAATATTTAAAAGTGATGTGGGGCAGCGGGAGGGTAGAGGGCAAACACAATAAAAAATCATCTTACCTCGGGGGCCAAGCAATGCCTTGAAATAAGTACTAAGTGATGCATCAAAATTTTCCATTTTAAAACCTATGAAGGGGGGGGAAGAAACATTGATTAAGCTCAATGCTTTTCACACAACTCCCCCCCCCCACCATAAAAGAACAAACTCTTTACAAAGATTATGCTATGGATAAGGTTAAGTTACTCATGTTAAAACATTTTTTTCTGTAGCCCATTTCTTGACCTAATGGGTTAAGTCTAATTTGAAAATCAAAAAGAAAGACACAATCCTGTGAATTCACTTTATAAATGAAGTGCCAGTTCTCTGAACCTCTTTTCTCAGTTCCATAAAAACCCTTTTCGTGAAATTGAAATCTCAGTGGGGAGAAGAATGGAACTAGACTGAAAGGTGGAAGATGGGAGAAGATCCCATCAAGAACCAACAGACAGAGAGAGGAAGACCAGTACCAGACACAGTGAAAAAAAGACAGTTTCCCCTGCTTGGGGCTTTAAGTATTTTAAAATTCTACATTTCTAAAGTGAAAATTCAAATATTAAAAAAACCACAATCCTTAAAAGCCCTCAGTCAGAAGGAAACTAATGGTACCGCAATTCTTGGGTATATTTCCAGGCAGATTTCAACTTTGAGCAGCACAAAAGAGATCATGCTAAATGGATGTCTTTACAGTTGTGGATTTCAATCCATTAAAAGATGACCAACTGAGCATTAAAATAATCATAGTAATCAGAGGGTTTTGCCCCTAGTGAGAAGGAATATTGTTTCATAAAACCTTAGCATTATTGTATCTTGTTTATAAGTACTGTTGACGCTAGAGGAACAGGGGTGGAAGTGGGCATAGTATTCAGTACTGACGCACCCTACCCACACGGCCAAAAATTCATGTATAACTTTTCACTCCCCAAAATCTTAAATAGCCTGCTTCCTTACCAATAACAATTAACACATATTTTGTGTTATAGGTATTACATACTGTATTCTTACAATAAAGTTAGAAAAAAGAAAATGTTTAAAAAATTGTAAGGAAGAGAAAATGTAGTAAAAAAGCCATTTCAATCAGGAAATATTCATCAACAGCCAACAAACTAATTTTTAATTGGAAAAAAAAATCAATATATCCCTAATAGTTCAAACCTGTATTATTCAAGGATCAACTATATGTCAACTGTGACATAGATATACAGAAGAATGCTTCCTTATTTTCACTTAATAAAATCTTACAGATAGTCTTATGTCCATAATAGATTGACCTCAATCTTCTAAGATTTTAGATTCTTACATTTCCCTCCTAATTAAGATTTACATTTGGAGGGCAGCTGAGCAACTTTTCATAAGTATATTCACCATATTAAATTTAGGAGGCATATGTTTTCAAACTTCCTGGTAATTATCCTTACAGAAAAAATTATAAACAATTTAACTTCCAGGGGCAAAGGCAAAATCAGTGTTACTAACTCAATTATCAGTTATTTAATATGGCTTCTCTTCCTTGGCTTGCTACACTGAAGCGTGTGTATTCTTTAGCTGATTTCAGGATACTTTACAGGAGTTTGGCTGGCTCCTGACCTTGCAATGGTATCAGTCCAGTCCAGCTGTGAGACGTTCATAGGTCATCAATGACACTAGGAAAGCAGTAGCTAGATTTAGATTTAGTGTTAGATTTAGATTGTCAGAGATCTGTCCAACATCTTTCCTGCACAAGAAGGGACTCAAGGGTGATACTAGCTCCCTCAACCCATAGCTGAAAACCAAGAAGCGACCAGCTTCCACAGAGCAAGGGGCCAACAATTTAGGTACACCATCTTCATCTCTCTACTGTTAGACAATCATGGCACTAGGTCATTTCTGAAATTAAAAAATTAAAGTTTTTTAATATATATACTGTATTTTTCTAAGACCATTCTCATTTTCTTCCTAACTAAACCCCTCCAGAGGAGGGAAATTTTAGAAAGTCCTGAAGAGAATTAGTTTAGCTTTACATTTCCCTAATGTGAATTCCTTTAAATAAGAATTCCACTGCTGAAAAATAATTTTTTCATCACCTACTGAAAGTTATCTAGAAAATGTATGTTTGCAAAGATAACCATCAGGATTTAGTAAAATTTAAATCTAACATAACTGAAATTCATCTGTAATGGATAGTGTGCATGCATATATATGGAAGGCCCCCAGCACCCCATTTCCTACATCTCAAACAGTCAACCAAAAGCTAATAAGGCATAACTCCTAGGGCATGATTCACTAATCACTAAGAGTGATGGACACACTGCCCACAAGGACAGATTTGCCATCTTCCATCACCTTGTATTTTAAATCAAGATTCTGCTGTGGGTCTATAGCTTACTAATAAGTCACATTAAACATAAAATAATCAGGTATAAGCATGAAGCTGAGAGCAGGTACATAAGTGAAACAGGCCAGCAAATGATTAAGGGGTTCCGTGCTGGACTCTCTCTCAGACAACTTGGGCATGGAATACATTTTGTTCACTTACTAGTAATGTGACATTGTACAAAGGATATAACCTCCCATTTGTAAAATGAGGGAAATAGTAATTGTCTCAACAGAAGGTCAAATTATTTAATACACATAAGGCCCTAGAGTCTCCTCAGATGTCATGATTTCTCAACAAATGTTCCCAACTTTATGTTTGCTGCAGGATAAATTCCATGGTGTGCCGAAGACCAGCTACGACAGAAGGCCAGGTCCCCAAAGGATGGAACGGCATCAGCGAAGGAAAGGGGGTTCAGGGTTACAAAACTCGAGTTGGGGTTTGGTGTGCATCCTAACTGAAAGTCTCCTAACTGAAAGTCTCCTAACTGAAAGTCTCAGCAGGCCTTTATTTATACAATAAGGAGTAAGGGGCGGGAATACATGAACCCGTGGATTGATCAGGAATTTAACAATGACCT
>JAGFMF010011803.1:392109-487534 GCA_019455555.1 Galemys pyrenaicus | reverse complement strand
ACCACCCCCATGGATGATATTCCAGTGAGCATGTATTTTTTGTAACTTTTAAAACTTTAATTATTAAATCGGCCAAAACAAAGGGGAGTTTGAAAGGGGGTCAACTTTGGAACCTCTGATTTTTCAGGGCAGCTCCCCTATTGTTACAGGGCAACCCTAATATAAAATGGATTCCCCTCACTGGGTTCTCCACCCGCACGCTTAGAAGACTTAAAAGTCCTAACTCCAGGTACACGTGGCAAAAGTTATTAGCACGTTTTATTTTATGAAAGAAAGGGGAATAAAATAGTAATAACACCAAAGGAAAAAGAAAGGGATACAAAACCACAAATACTCTACCAGATCTAAGCAATGGCACATTGAGAACTGACTCCAAGTTGAATGAGATGGCTCCGAAGGAAGGGGTCTGGCTCCTCAGTAAGAAGAAGGACCCCAAGCTCACCTCTGGTTTTATAGCCAGCCTGGCTGCTTAACTTCACCCTCAGGTCCCAGTAATCTACTCTTCGATAATCATCTTATTGGATTTGTGGTTCTGGAACACTGATGGTCTGGAGTGGGGGTTGGAGTCCACACACCCATAATCCATTTAGGACCACCTTTCCCCCCTAACACTATGACGTGCTTTTGCCTCACGGCATAGTTAGGTGGCCCCCATCAATGGTGAATACTGCTAACCATCTTTGGCCACTCATGTTACTCGGTGGCATTCCATCCCTGGTCCTTTTTGATTGTATGCTATCAGTGAACCCCCATCACCATGACAACCCACAATATCCCCTTCGAGTCTTAACACCCCCCCCAGAAGAAAACAGGGAAAATTTGATAACATCTCAAGATATTATCTAAACATGAGATCAAAGCGAAAATGAATGTACTTATTTGACACACAAATCACGTACCTACTGTGTACAAAAGGACTGCCAAAAAAGGATAAGGATAAAGTAAGAGACCTGGAGATCTAGCACACACTAAACATTTGCTGTGATGAAAGAAATCAGATGCTGCAAACCAAAAGCAAGACCAAGTTTGCAAATGAGCATGTGTTAGAATGATGTATACTAAAACAAACTGTATACACATGTTTAATATTGAGCTGTAAAAACAATATTCAAGTACTCTATAGGGATCTAACATCAGAAAATATACCTGACAAAAGCTGTAAGGGGTTCGTTCTAACTCTTAACCAAGAGGTCTTTCAGAGGGCCGTAATCAGTTTTGGTGTCATATAGAAAAGTTGGAAATGAGTGAAAACTGCTTTAAATGACAGGAATGAGACCTGTGATTTGACTTGGCACATTAATGTAAAAAAAATAAAAAAGCCCAGAAATTGGCATAAACAACCTACTATTATAAGGACAACCATGCCTAGGACAAAGTGCAACTTGAAAAGCAGCTTGATTAAACATGAGGTAGAATTTCAGTCAAAGTGTTACGAAACCATGCAGCAGGCTACCAAGAGATTATTAAATTAGCATTTGGAGATATTGAAGAATTGTTACCAGCCATGTATCCTATTCAAATCTAAAAACATCTTGAAAAACAACCCCGCAAAAGGGGCAAGACACCAACATTGTTTCTAAGATAGACTGTGTCTATGACACCACCCATGAAGAGGTGATCTTATTAATAAAGACATATCTGTTCTCAGCTATGTTTCTTCTCAGTTCAAGAATTTTTCGGTTTGCAGAACATTTGACAAACTTAGATACATAGAAATACCTGGCATGTGGAAGACAACACTTTTCAAGGAAACGTTTTGTAATTGCTGAAAGGTCTATGTAACAAAAAGAGAAGGATGGGCAGAGATGGCCTCTGAAACACAGGCTCCTATTCACTGGAGTTCTGATCTTAAGACTCCAACATGTTAAAATGTTTTCCCCAAACTCTCTCTCTTACCATCTCCACAGCTGGATGTGTACTGTAACTTTCTCAGACAGGGTTGTTTGTTTTGACCCACGCTACCAAGAGACATCTTCACCAAAGGTTTACTTTGACCATTTACTCAGCACAATGTTAGCTTTCTGTCCAACCAGCCACTACCTAGTATCCCTTGATACCAAGTACTCACTTTTTCATTCATACCACACATTTACCAAGTGCCTACTATGTGCCAAACACTGATACACTAAAGCCATGGGGAAATACTGTGAGGAACAAGACAGACCTATATAATTTTATAAAGTAACAGTGAGAAAAAATAAAGCAAAGGGGATGGGATCATGGAGCTGGATTTACTTTGGAAAATGTAGACAAGGTCACCCCGAGAAGATGATAACAGAACAGAGGTCTAAAGGGAGAGTGCAATTAATCAAAAAAGAGGGCATTTTAGTTAGAGGGTGTGCAAAGCCCAAAGGCCAGGACTACTGGATGCTCGAGGACCACAGGCCTTGAGCAACAAGCAGGAGGCCTGTTCACCACCTCCTGTGCAGCACCCAGACCTCACTCAGCAATGGCCCAGGTCCATTCCACAGTGCATCTTGCAGAGAGCATGTGGCCAACAGACTGGGGACACAAGAAGGTGCCAAACCTTAACTGCTCACACTGCCACCAACCCCTCATCCTCCTGTTTACAGCCTGCCTGCTAGCAGCCTGCTGCCAGCAATATGCCCCTTTCCTTCTCATCTCCTTTGCTGAGCCTATGTGTTGTGGCACAGGACTAGGACAATAGGTCTCAGCAAGTGAATTCTTTATTGCCAGTCAGACCCAGCCATCCTGCTGGGTGAACTTCTGAGTGACCGGAGGGTGAGTTATACTTCCTCACACTTTTCTTAAAGAATTGGAGAAACCCAAGCACAGGCACAAGGCAAAAATCCTTAACACTTTGCCTACTGATCTGAAATTACGGGGAAAGCTTGACCTACTTTTTATACGATGCTCAACTGCATTGCCAGTTCCCCATTTTCCAAGCTGTACATGGGTCAATAACCTCACTGCCCAATAACCCAAGTCATCCTACAGGCAGCACTGGCAAGCTGGGTCAAGTGGGAACACAACAGCTCTATATAACTGTACTAGCAGGAACTAAGCCCAGGCTCTAGTCATGGAAGAGGAGTGTAATTGGTCCTAAATGCAACAAAAGAATAAGCCATTCTTTGATCTGGCACATGTCCACATACAGACAGGAAAGGGACATGGACAGGGGTGGTCAGGATCTCTTACAAACCAGATTGTGCAGACACCAAGCCAAAGCGTTGCCTCTCCATTCTTTTAGCAATGAGGTTCTGATACTCATGTAGTGCCGAAGACCAGCTATGACAGAAGGCCAGGTCCCCAAAGGATGGAACGGAAGTAGGCGAAATGAGGGGGGTTCAGGGTTACAAAACTCGAGTCAGGGTATAGTATGCGTCCTTGCTGAAAAAGTCTCAGCAGGCCTTTATTTTATACATTAAGGAGAAAGGGGAGGGGTTACATGAACATGTGCATTGATCAGGAAGTTAACAATGATTTTTTTTAAGTCTCACTTACGTTCCCGAGGCTTGTAGCCCATAGTAAAATGTTAATCTATTCTTAGAATTTGTAGAATAACCACATTTCAATTAAATCTATTTTTACCTGGTTATACTGTATTAATTTTCTAGAATTTGTATTATAATATTAGCCAATTAGTAGTAAGTCATCAAAATGCAACCAATTACTTTGTTTAATAAAAGAGCCAATCATACAACCACCCCCATGGATGATATTCTTTTAAAACTTTAATTATTAAATCGGCCAAAACAAAAGGGAGTCCAAAGAGAGCCAGCTGTGGAAACTGATTTTTCAGGGCAGTTCCTCTATGCCAGGCTTTTGCCTCACGACATAGTTAGGTGGCCCCCATCAATCTAGCTGCAGGTTTCCCAGAATTATAAGTCATGACAGGGAATATTAGGGCCCATTTTTAAATAAAAAGGAAAAAAAAAAGAGACCTCCCTGGTGGCACAAGGAATTAAGCACCATGTGAAGCATCTGTAGCCACTGCAGCACGAGTTCAATCCCCGGCCAGGGCGGGGACCCACATGGCATAGCAGACCTCTCCTGCCTTGCCTGCTGCTCCCCTCAGCAGTGAATTTCAGCAGATCCACCTGTTTTGCTCTCTACTTTGTCTCTGATGAATCCTCTCACCCCCCACAACTCTGGCCTGTACCCCAGAGTTGTATGCATAAATCCTTAAAAAAACTAAAAACAACAACAAAAAAACCACAAGTATAAGTTATTCACTAGCTCAAGGGACACACAGAGCTAATGATGACAATAACAGTGGGATGGGGTAGAAATCAGAGCCAGGTAAATTAGAATAGATTTTAGAGAATTCCTCTTTCATGCAGTTTTCAAAAGATTCTTAGTTGAAAGTCATCTCCCACTATCAAATTCTAGAGTGGTTTTGGTAACCATACAACTATATTACAACTGTTCCTCATTGTAATGTTAGGGGGAAAGGTAGTCCTAAATGGATTATGGGTGTGTGGACTCCAACCCCCACTCCAGACTATCAGTGTTCCAGAACCACAAATCCGATAAGATGATTATCGAAGAGTGGATTACTGGGACCTGAGGGTGGAGTTAAGCAGCCAGGCTGGCTATAAAACCAGAGGTGAGCCTGACTGAGGAGCCAGACCCCTTCCTTCGGGAGACATTTCTCTTTCTTCGGAGCCATCTCATTCGACTTGGAGTCAGTTCTCAATGTGCCATTGCTTAGATCTGGTAGGGTATTTGTGGATTTGTATCCCTCTCTTTTTCCCTTGGTATTATTACTATTTTATTCCTCTTCTTTCATAAAATAAAACGTGTTAATAACTTTTGCCACGTGTACCTGGAGTTGGGACTTTTTAAGTCTTCTGAGCGTGCGGGTGGAAAACCCAGTGAGGGGAATCCATTTTATATTAGGGTTGCCCTGTAGCAGTAAGTATCACACAATGAAATGATACTAATTGGGGCTGGTAATTCTCCTATCTTAAAAGAGGATGTAAGAATCTAGCACACCTCAACTTAAATCAATTATTAGTTCTGTGTCCAGGGAGAAGTTCCTGTCACCTATACTAAATGTGTTTTGGGTGAAGTGAGCCGCAGGCCTGAATTCAAGAGAAACATCAGAACAACCAGAGAGAGATCTGGAAAATCTCAGAGATTTTTACAGAGAGATCTGGAAATACTAACATAAGCAGAACACAAAGGGCAAAAGCCAAACCCCCAAAGAGAGCCCTGCTCATGTGGAAAATCGATCTGTCAGCTCCCTCCAGGAGCAGTGTACCCAGGTGAATCCTCTGCGTGAGGTTAAATAAGCATTAGAGCTCACTTTGATCTAATATCAAGCAGCGTTTGCTGGAAGCGTGTCTGAAAAAAGACACTACAAAAGCTTAACAGCAAACCAATCAGTACACACTTTCCTTCTTTCCATTTTGCTCCCAAAGAAGAACAACAAAATGTGACTGACTAAGGGTGGAGGCGCAACAAAGGAAGAAGGTTCTGGGGTTAATGAGAGGTGGCCCAGTAAGTTGCTTCCATTTCAGTTCTCTTTATGAAATATTTGTCTTGATGAGAAAGCAAACACTATTTATATCTGGTGCAAGATAAAGCAACAAAATTGCTCAGCAAATTAAAATATGGGGTGTTTAAAGATATTTTAACTGAGTCATCAAGCTATAAAAGAAATTATTATATTAAAGTTAATTTCCTAAACCCACAACCAGGCTGTCTGATGACTTTAAAGCTTAGCAGGAAAGGTCTCTAGGTTGAATCTTGGCTTTCTTGCTGCTAAGACAATACCAGCAGGGAGCATTCAGCTACACTAAAAGTCCCCTTTCCTATTAAGTCTGTCAAATCATCTTGCTTTTGGTTAAAAATGTGTTTATTATAGATGTTTACTGTCTGGCATAATCTCACCATCATATCTTCTTATTTTTTAAATTGTCACGACTCATCTCAAAAATAAAGGTTCAGAATGACACTTCCCTCCATTCTCTTCTCTCCTTCCAGTTCCTTCCTTCTAACAATCAACTTGTGTTAAGTAAGCCTGAGAACATTCTTCAGGTTGGCTGCCAATAACACAAAAAATTAAATGGTGCTTTAATTTGGGAGTCACAATGCCTCTTGAATTTATTTTTTTTTAAAAGATTTATTTATTTATGCATACAAGCACTGGGGTACAGGCCAGAGGTGTGGGGCGTCAGAGGATTCACCACAGAGAGCAGGGAGCAGAACAGGCAGATCAACTGAAGTACACTGCTGAGGGCAGCAGCGGGCACAGCAGGAGAGGTCTGCCATGCCATGTGGGTCCCCTCCCTGGCCGGCAGCAGGGATCGAACTCGTGCTGCAGTGGCTTTGGTTTGCTTCATAGTGCGTTGCTTAACCCAGTGCGCCACCAGGGAGGCCCTGCCTCTTGAATTTAAAAAGGTTCTTTTAGGTTGGAAAAAATTAGCTCCCAAATAAGAGGAGGAAAATTGTTCATAGTTTGTATTTAAAATATAAAATCCTGTCATAAAGAGCAAGGAAAAGAACATATGAGCACTAACCAACTTTCAGAAGGTAAAGTGGCAACAAAATCCCTTTCTATGCCATCATTTAAATAAGTGACAAATCTGGTTTAAATCTTGGCTCTAGAGAAAATTACCAGCTACATCAACAGTGATACTGTTAGGGGGAAAGGTGGTCCTAAATGGATTATGGGTGTGTGAACTCCAACCCCCACTCCAGACCATCAGTGTTCCAGAACCACAAATCCGATAAGATGATTATCGAAGAGTGNNNNACTGGGACCTGAGGGTGGAGTTAAGCAGCCAGGCTGGCTATAAAACCAGAGGTGAGCTTGGGGTCCTTCTTCTTACTGAGGAGCCAGACCCCTTCCTTCAGAGCCAACTCATTCGACTTGGAGTCAGTTCTCAATGTGCCATTGCTTAGATCTGGTAGGGTATTTGTGGATTTATATCCCTTTCTTTTTCCTTTGGTGTTATTACTATTTTATTCCCCTTTCTTTCATAAAATAAAAAGTGCTAATAACTTTTGCCACGTGTACCTAGAGTTGGAACTTTAAAAGTCTTCTAAGCGCGCGGGTGGAAAACCCAGTGTGGGAAACCCATTTTATATTAGGGTTGCCCTGTAACAGTTTGGCGCCCACCCATTTTATATTAAGATTGCCCTGTAACAATACCATCACTGTGATTACCAAGGATCCATGCTGCTTTTTTTCCCCCAATCCAATTCTCACACTTCCAACCTCCATTGTAAAGGCATGTTAGTACTGACAAAAGTCATTTTTTCCTCCACCATACATCATACATGTAGCAAAAGGACACAGTCCTCTCCCAGGTTTTAGATAACTGCAAAACTAGGACACTCTACATGCACTACAAAGTACCATTACAGGTTCACTGCACTACAAAGTACTGTTACAGGTTAGCACCATGGTTAAAGGAGGCAGAACACCCTCATTCTGATATACTGGATAACTAGGGAGGAAATTTTAAATGTTGCATTAACTCTCCCTTGTACAAAAATATTAGATAGGTTTAGAGAAGTCCCTATCTTCTGTGCCTGGGTGGTTACCAGTGAATTAAAACTATTTTTAACCATTGATGGAGGACAGTCTTCCAAAAGCACAGGACAGCTGCCCCAGGGACTTCATTTTTTTAAAATTTTTTTAAAAAGATTTATTTATGCATACAAGAACTGGGGTACAGGCCAGAGGTGCAGGAGGTGAGAGGATTCACCAGAGACAGAGTGGGGAGAACAGGCAGAACAACTAAAACACACTGCTGAGGGGAGCAGCGGGCGAGGCAGGAAAGGTCTGCTGGGCCATGTGGGTCCCCTACATGGCTGGGGATCAAACAGGTACTGCTGTGCTGATGATGCTTCACAGTGCACGCTCAACCTGCTATGCCACCAGGGAGTTTCAGGGACTTCATTCTTAAAAGAATCATGTATGATTCCCTCAGCGCCTTCCCCTTCCTACTCTTTCTCCAAAGTCCTGATTAGGTGTTGTAAAGGCTCCTCCTTTGGCCTATCTCGTCACTATCTTGACAGCTCATTTGGCATATAACAACTTCAATTTTTATATGGCCTGAACACCTATAATCACATACTGTACATCTCCTCAGGTCAAGCCTGAATCCTTCAAGGGCAAGTACTTCAGTTCATCTACATGTGCAATTATTAATGACAATATGTACCTGCTACTACAAAACAGAAGAGTATTAAGCATTGCTACACATGAACCCAGAAAGGCAGTTTCCTAAAACTGGATTAGATCCTAATTACAGAAGGCATTTCCTCAGGGAAAAGTGCTTCCACATTAGTGATCTGGAATTCTAATGGAGAAATTCTATACACTATCAGTAAAGGTGATCTAAATGGTGTGAAAGAGACAAAAAATTAGTAAGGAAAGAACACACAGAATCCTCTAAAACATACAAGGAATTTTCCCCTGCTCAGAGCGCTGTATTTTTCTAGTTTTAAAGACAATACATAAATATACTTGATCTAAGAAAACCAGATGTAGGTAATTTTTACAACAGTGGGGAGAGTAATATGATATTAGGACTGTATTCTACGGGAGTTTTTACTTATACCTAAAGAACAGAACATATCATTAGATCCAAATTTCTTACCCTGGTTCTCAGCAGAGGGAGACAGACAAGGATCCCCACAGACAGGTCCACTTAAAACAAGCTTCGGTTCACAAGAGTAAATTACTTTAGTACTTTTACTGCCTTAAAGATAATTTTCATTTGAAACAAGAAGAATAAAAACCAGGGATGATTAGCTTGGATTGAAGCACACACTGTCACATTTGGAAAAAGACAATGCTAATCCATATGTGGAGTGCTCCTTGCTGATGGAAGGAAGCACGAGTGCTGCAGATGGACTTAGACCTCTGCTTCCACAAAGAGTTTTGCAGACAGTAACTAATTAATCCCCATAGGGCTGCAGTGAAGCAAAGTGAAGATCCACTGAGTGCCAGGATCAGGTCATCCCCGTGACTGCTTTTGTGTTCCCAATGATTCTCAGAATGACTGGTTTCCAAGCTCTCAGTCGTTTGAAAGGTGGCTGACTCTCTGAGTTAACGGATATTTAATGAGTGCCTACTACGTGCCAAGCAGTTTTATGCATGGTTGGAAGTGACAGAAGGACATGACCCCTGTGCTCTTGAAACTTAAAAGTAGTAAGCAGTGTACACTATGACTCGATCACATTTGGGCAGTAGTAGCTAGGAGCACACACACTGAAGCCAGAGTCAGGCTTCAAATTACTGCTCTACCACTTACTAGTTGTGTGACATTAGGCAAGTTACTTGTGTTATCCCAAAGCTTTCTCATTTGTAAAATATGCATATAACACCTTCCTCATGTGATCAGCTAACATATGTAAAAAATTTAGACCGGTAAATACTTGGCATACAAGTGCTGCATACATTTGTATTACTACAAAGAACTCTGACATTGACGAGTTCACATCTCAATATTTATGAAAGTTTTGCTAAACCATAAAATGAAGCTCCCCGCAAAGTTCACGGGCAATAAAACTTGCCACATCTACATCTCACAACTTTGCTGTTCTCTACTTTGGATAGAGACATCATAATTTATGAATCTAGAGGTTTTTCAGTTTCTACATGTTCTGGAATGCTATTGGGAAGCTCCTCTTGGAGTGTAAACAAAGATCAGAGTTTGTGTCATCCTTTTTACAAAGTAAAAGTCAGTCTGTATCTGATATGCTTTTTTTCTACTCCAGCAACTAGCATGATAGATGCCCAAAAAATTTGTTCATTTACTGCAACTGGAGAGGAAGCTGAATTGCTAAAGATTACAGAGCTTGAGTGAAGCTAACATGAGAACTCTGGTCTCCTAGCCTACAACCTATGGTTCTTAAAATACCCCACATGGCCTTTGAAGGTAGCCTCTTCACACATCTGTTAAAAGAATGGTGATAATATGGAATAGTATTGCTTGAGTTCATACATTTTATCCATGAAAAGAAGATAGAGAATTTTAAATAACATCAACTTTTAAAAAAATTGCATTTGGGCCTCCCTGGTGGCGCAGTGGGTTAAGCAACGCTCTGTGGGGCAAACCACAGCCACTGCAGCACGAGTTCAATCCCTGCTGCCAGCCAGGGAGAGGACCCACATGGTGTGGCAGACCTCTCCTGCTGTGCCCGCTGCTCCCCTCAGCAGTGTACTTCTGTTGATCTGCCTGTTCTGCTCCCCGCTCTCTGTGGTGAATCCTCTCACCACCACCCCCCCACACACACCTCTGGCCTGTACCCCAGTGCTTGTATGCATAAATAAATCTTTTTTAAAAATTTAAAAAAAATGGTTGACGCCATTCTCTAGCTTTAAAAAAATAAATAAAAATTTAAAAAATTGCATTTGCCTATGATGCTTGATAATGGAGGCCTCAGATGTCTCTATACAAGGACCAGCTGGGAAAGTAATAGGGAAGGGGCAGCAATCCTCTTTGGCCTTATTTTTATACACCCATCATCACTTCCACTATATCTCAATCAGAGATAAAATTATAGGCTTATTTTTTAAGTGTTGTGATTATCAGTTATACTGTAATTATCTGTTCATTTGTTCACAATCCCTGTTAAGCTCCAAGCTCTTCAAGGGCAGGACCTCTGATGTTCCATTTGCATCTCCAGAGAGTCTGGATCTATCTATGCCTGACAGATTGATTTCTGGTTGAAACTATGGATGAATGAGTGAATGAATGAATGAATGCCTTCATTCCTTTTAGAGTTTCACAGTAATGGTTCTTATATCTGACCACATCTCAGAATCACTTAGGAGCAGTAAAATAAGATTTCTAGGACCGAGCCCTAGAAATTCTGATTCAATAGACTAGAGGCTGATAAGCAGCCTTCTTTGGGAAATATTGCTATGGTTTAATAAATTCCTGTAGCTCCTGAAACTCTGTCATCAAGACAGTATCCATTTATTATATTACACCAAGAGTTTAAGACAGTGGTCTAAAGGACAAACTTTTTCATTCCAACAAATCTTGTTATAATTCCCTATTTCCCCTAACTCCAGGGGGAAAAAGTCATTTCCTTTTAATCTTCTTTCAAAACAAACCCCTTCTTAAGTTTGAGATCAGTTCTCCGTATCTTTCAGACCATTTGTGTACATGATACACATCACATAGAACCAGCACACATTATATAGAGTAAGTTCTTTTCCCATTCTGGAATGCTGTCAAAGAACATCACTCCTAACTGCTGGCACCACTTCCCCAGTCAGGAGTCAGTGGTAGTCAAGTCTGTAAAGCTCAGTGAGGGGAGGGAACATATCTTTTCCCTGTAATCTATAGCCGCTGTTCTGGAAACATGGAAGGAATTGTTCAATCAATAATGAACTGGAACACTATAAGATACCAATGAGTGACTACTGCCACAGGAAATCATGGCAAATACTTGGCTGCAACTGTTCTAATTCCTTGGAAAGAGACAAAGTGGGGAAAAAATTAATTTAATCTGGACACACTGTTACCAATCCTAAACTGAACTGCCTCCTAGTTTAATTACCTGGATTAGAAAGTCAAAATTCCTCCAAGTAAATTTGGTTATTTATATAAGACAGTCTCTAAGATGTCCCACACAGATTTACCCTCCTGCCTGGAACCGCGTGTGTGCGTGTGTGCGTGCATGCGTGTGTGTGTAAAACCAATAAAACACACCAAAAGGGATGGCATGTCATTTCTGGTTATAAAAGACATTGCGACTTCCATCTTAGTCAGTCAGTATTCCTTGTCTTTGTTTTAGATACTAGCTCTAGAGAAAGCCAGATGCCAGATTGTAAATCTAGTCCATCAGGAGGCAAGGTGGCAAGAAATCGAGGCCCTCTATAATGACCACCTGAGTTTGGAAGCAAATCTTTTGCCCCCAATCAGCTTTAAATGACTGCAGCCACAACTGTGGACTCAGATAAGACTCTGAGCCAGAACCACCCCACTAAGCTTCTCTGAGATTCCAGACTATCAGAAAACTGTGAGATTATCAATGTTTGCTGTTTTAAACTGCTAAATTTTGCAGTAATTACTCAGCAACACATAAAATGCTTACAAGTTCACTCGGCAGTGGGGTTAGGGGAGGACGTACTCTCCCTTGTTACTTTTCCTTTTGGTTAATACACTTAAGACACCAATTTTAAGCACAGCCCTAAAAAATAAATACTGCCCCTCCTTAATTTAATTGGAACTCCAGAAGAAACAAAAAGGCTTGTTACCTAAAGTATAGAATTTGGTTCTGAGAAAATTAAAACACTGTATTACCAACTTAACAGACAAAGGCACTAACATTTAGTATTTGTTGGGTGCCCAGCTTTTCAGAATTATCCCCATTTCCTAGATGAGGAAACTATGTTGAGATTTTAAGTAATTTGGTCCAATAAACAAAACCATTAAATAACTGCAGGTTTATATGACTTAGGTAGGGTGGCCAACTATCCTGGTACACTAGAATTCAAGGATTTCCTCATGCAAAATCAGAGGGTAGGAAAACCAGGAAAGTCCCAGGCATGCTGGAGAGACTTGGTTACCCTACCATGCCTGAAGCTTGTACATTTGGCAATCACCACACATAGATGAATTTTAAGCACATTTTAAACCTATCATTTGGCAGCTCATGATCTGCAACAAATTTTCAGATGTACCTATAAAAATGAAAACCAGAGAACTCTAGTCTTTATCTGACAGTATCAAAAAAAAGACTTGTTTCTTCTATGAAAGAGGAAGGCAATTTGCAGTTCTTGTAACACAAACTAGCAGGGAGATTTTTGAACTTAAGAATGTCTATAAACATTTCAAAATAGTAGTTGCCCCCAAAGCACCAATACCCCCTAGCTCTCAGCAGGCCCTCCAGAGTGGTTCAAAGGGACTGCAGGAATGAGTGGGTGGGCTCTTTTTAGAACTGCACACCAAGCCTTTGGCAGGAGGGGTGGGCAGCTTCACAATTTCCTGTTCCACAGAAGCTCAGAGTCAGTCAATATACCAACTGGGAAATTCAGCATACACAGTGCTTGGGGTAGATTTCATATTTGATAGGGCAGAAGGATCACTTATCAGCAAGTAGTGTTGCTCAAGCTGTTCTGGGCCTTTCTCTTTTAATGAAATCCATGTAATACTAGGATGGATGATAACAATAAAGAGACAATAGCAATTGAAAAACTCACTCGTTGCTAGTGGGGTTGTCAATCAGTACATCTGCTATGGCAGATCCTCAAAAAGCTATCATATTCTAGGTATATATTCAAGATTGAAAAAAAAAAAAAGCAAGTCCATGTAAAAGCCTGCACAAATAGCCAACAAACGAACATCAATCCAAATGTCCACCAACTGATAAAATCTAGTACACCTGTATACTGAAATACAATCATAAAATTAGCTGTCAAGACATTCCAACAACATGGATAAACCTGGAAGACATTAAGCTAAGTTAAAAAACCAAACACAAAAGGTTATATATAATTCAGTTCATATGCTATACTCAGAATAGGTAAATCCATATAGACAGAAATTACATTTGTCAGGGAAAGGAGTTGAGAGTAACTGCTGACATATATGGAGTTTTGAGGTCATGAAGATGCTTTGAAATTAGATGCACTTAAAATATAATAAAAGGAGTGGGAGTTAAAGGAAAATAAGCTTTAAAATTCTGCATAATCAAGTTCATTATACTAAGGCTATAAAAGTATATGTACATTAAGATTTACCTGTAGATTGTCATCTATTACATAAGAGCAGGAAAATTGTGGGGGGGAATCTTTAAATATTAAATTTAGAAGTCCAACTAGCTAAAAATTACAGTATAGGTATATAAGGAATTATTATGCCACCATTAAAATTATTGGGCATTTATTGCAGGAAAATGAAAACTTACTTTCACACAAAGACCTGTATGTGAATGAGCATGAAGTTTTATTCAAAATAGCCCCAATAAAATGTTCTTCAACAGGTGACTATTTGAACTATAGTTCTTTACCATTGAATATTACTCAGTAATAAAAAGGAACATACTACTAGTACACATAAAAACCTGGACAAACCTTTAGGGAATAAACAGTGAAAAAGCAAATCCATTTAGGTATTTTTGAGATGAAAAAATTATAGAGATGAGGATGATAAAATTATAGTGGTTCAATATTCACAGTAATATTTATAATAGCTAGGTCATGGAAGCAGCTTAAATGTTCACTGACAAACAATTGCATCAACAAGATGTGGTATATACCCACCATGGAGTATTATATAGCCATAAGAAAGAATGAAATGCAGAGATTTTCAACAAAATGGAGGAAATCTGAGAGATTTTGCTGCAAGTAAATCAGAACATAAAAACAAGTAAACATTTACACAGTAGACAATTCAGTAATGTAAAACACTTTTAAAAAAGACAAATCAGAAACACTTTGTGGGCCTCCCTGGTGGCACAGTGGGTTGAGCACCGCACTGTGAAGCCGACCATGGTACAGTAGCGCCAAGTTCGATCCCTGGCCAGGGAGGGGACCACGTGGTGCAGTGGACCTCTCCTGCCTTGCCCACTGTTCCTCTCAGCAGTGTATTTCAGTCAATCTGCCTGTTCTGCTCCCCACTCTGTCTCTCACCTGCTCTCACCTGGTGACTGCTCTCACCTCCCACAACTCTGGCCTGTACCCCAGCTCCTGTGTCCATAAATAAATAAACCTTTTTAAAAAAAGACACTTTGTGTAGGGGGAATGGGATGAGGGCAGAAAGAGCACAAGGGACTGAGGTGATGGTACACTGGTGAAATGGTGGTGGAAAATCCATGGGAACCACAATTGATGTCAAATATATATAAAGAAAGAAAAAAAGTATTGGACATTAATAAATATCCACAGAGTTCTAAGGTTAAGGAGGGAAGAGGGGACACTGGACAATGGCGGGGAAAAATAATAATAAAGGTCATGGATAACAAGAGTGATAACTAGCTACTTTCAATAAATATGCCAGCCCATGCTCTTAAATAGAGAAAAACTATAGTGGTTGGCTGGGGTTAGAGATGTGAAGGGCAGGAAGGATGTGGCTCCCCCCTTTGCATAGAGGTGGCTATCTATATACAACAAAGACCACATGTTTGGATAACAACAACTTCTGCATCTTGGCAATGTTAACATCAATGCCAACATCCTAGTTGTAGTATTGAACTACAGTTCGATATGAACTGTATTCGATATTACCATCTCTATATCATTTCTTATGACTGCATATGAATCTATAGTTACTCAAAGTTTAACTTTTTAAATAAAACAGTCAAAGATGAGGAAAATAAATCAAGCATACAAAGAAGTTGATTTTTCAGAGTCAACCAACATTCTTCCAAACCAGTACTACATGGTTGTGAAACTTTCTGACAGCTCTGTAAAGAAGACCTGGCTGGAAAGGAAGAGGTCTAATCTATGACTCCATTCATGAAAGCTTAACCTTTTCCCTAAATGCCAGTATTTTAACTATTTTTCATTCTCACAGCAAACTTAGTTTCCCAGCAAATACTGACTTATCAAACTACTCAGGCAATGGGAAATACTGTTTTAATCAGTCTAATGTTTGATTCACCTCAAGGGATCATATATCTTACAGGCCAATTTTCATAGAACAAGAAAAACATTAACCATAATAAATAAAACCTTCCTGAATAAATTTTAATCTTTGATGATTCAGGGGCATTTGTGATCTTGAAGTGTTTTAGCATTGTAATTATGAATGCCAAATCCCATTTTACTGAACTGTAGGTGAACCAGTATGGATAATTAGGATAAATCTGTAAATCTATTATGCCTCTGTGTCTTAAGTAAGTTCCTGCAATCGGTTATTTCCTTGCCACTTCCATTCTCATAAATAGAATGTAGACAACTGTAGACATCGATAGTTTTGAATTGTCAGACTCCCGATAGTTTTGATAATTAAAATACTAGTAAAAGTTCATGGCATTATGAAAAATAGAAATTGTGCTTTCTTCTGGGGGTTCATTTTCTTGTCAATCCACTGAAAAACATAATGTGGTTAAGAAGCACTTTCATATAACAGAGGAGTCCTATCATTATGTGGCTGCAGCGTTTAGAGAGGTGATTACTGTGTAGGAGTGTCACATGAGCTCTACAGTGGGCCTTTGCTGCTTGTCAACAGGAAGAAGCCATTCAAGTCCCACAGCTTCTAGAGGACAGCAGACACTTTCCAGAAAGGGTTATGATGACTTCTTCTGTGACCATCTCTGGAAATTCTCCAGCAAGATTAATCTCATCTTAGTAATGCTTTTCTTCTTTTCACCAAGTGCTACTATCAACTATGTCACTGTGTTTAAAATATCTTTGATAGTTAGTATGAATTAGGCCCCAAGGTGATTGATTACATGTTAGTGGAACTGCATGTATTTAAGCAAGTCAAGTTAATGTAAGTGAATATTCTAACTGGCTAATAAGATTTTCCCTTCATTTCAGTTATTCCAAGTACCAATATTCAACTGTCATAAAAGCCATTCCACTGTAACATAAGAAAGGAAAGCTTGTGATCAAAGTAACAAAGTCAATTAGGTACCCACCTATAATCAGAACAGCAAGGAAGGTACACTAATAGGTCCCCAAAAAGGGGGGTAGGGGACTAACAACGTAGTGAAGGAGAAAACAACACACCTGTTTGTGTATAGAATTTGTAAATTTTTTTTCCCAGAGAAGTCAATCAGGTGAAAATTTTGGAAAAGAACTTAGGTTGTAAAATGGCATATATCAATAATTAACAAAACATGCCTTTACCAAATGTGTTTAAGGTATTAGGGTAGGTGGCAGAGACAGAATGTGTTCCTTTGCCCTTAAGCTCAGAGATCTGTCATCCAGTTGGAACCCATACTTTTAGTTCATTTCCAAACACAAATTCAGTATAAATCAATAAAAAGCTAACACATAACCCCCTCTGAAGGGCAAGAACATTTAATAGACAGGGGGAAGGACAGAACAGATAAAATTTTGTATAAAAGTAGGTACATGATACCTACTTTGATTTGGAAAAGCTAGCAAAAATTTCCTATGCAGAGCCAAATAAAAATCATTTTTTAAATATGATTACAGAAGCAGTGACATGTTTAAAATGTATTGTGGTTTTCTCCAATGATTTTTTTTTTCATATGTACCAACAGTTTAATATAGGGAGAAAGAATGTCTTAGACCTAAGACGGACCATACCAAAATAACATATCAGTGGTTAAACAGACACTTGTTTCTCATCATTCTGGAGGCTGTAAAGTCTAAGACAAAGTGCCAGCAGATTCAGTTCCTAGTAAGTTCTCTTAATGGTTTGCAGACAGCCCACATTCTAAACTGTGAAGAGGATAGTGAGCTCTGTTCTCTTCCTCTTCTTATGTGGGTACGACCCCATCATGAGAGGCCCATCCTCATGACCTCATCTAAACCTAATTACAGTAACCCCTCTTATCCATGGTTTAGCTTCCTTAGTCAATCTCAGCCTCAAAATATGAGATTATTTTGAGAAATAGACCACTTCACATTAACTTTTGTTGCAGTATGTTGTTCAACTGTTCTATTTTATTATTAGTTGTTAATCTCTTACTGTACCTAATTTAAAATTAAACTTTATCATAGGTATATATACAGAACCCTTGTAGGTAGGATTCTGTACTATCAATGGTTTCAGGCACCTAGTGGGGGTCTGTCCCCCAAGAATAAAGGGGGACAACTATCTCCCCACCACCAAAGGCATCACCTCCAATTACCATCACTCCTGGATATTAGAGTTCCAACATGTGAATCTGGAGGGGATACAAACATTTAATCCATTAACAGAGAGGTAAAGGGAATGACTATAGTCTAAAGAAAAGTGTTCCTTTTTAAAACCTAGCCTCTATCATGAATTGTTTTCATTCACTCAAGTACTGAGAACAAAATGTCTACAAAAGGGATGTATTCCACATGTTAATTTATAAACTAGTCATCTGGTCTTTGAAAAATTATATATTCTAGTTTCTATAGAAATGTTATATTAGTAGTTCTTAACTTTTGGGGCATCCCACACCAAATGTGAAAATCAGTTTAAAGCAAAGAAAACCTATGTATCTCCAAATGACAGAGTTTGGATAAACTGAATTTAGAGTCCCCCAAATCTAGAACCACCCCTCACCCCACCCCACCCAAAGCACTGAAATTAAAACCCTAGCTGGTAAGTGACTAATAGATGTGTGGATGACCCGCACATAAAGAAGCAGCCCCTATAAGACTTTAGATTTTATTTCTGTGATAAAAGCTAATCTGTAATAAGTAAAACTGGAGTTACAATCCTCTAGGCTCTTCACACGATAATATAATCTTTAATAAGTTGCTAATGAATCTCAGTTCCCTGATCCATAAACATGTGCACAATATGGGGTTGTTGTAAGGATTAAATGAAATTATATGAAACACTTGGCATAATATGTAAGCACATCAATTAATGCAGATATTTTAATTATCTGCAGCAAACATCCATCAACACATTTAATGCACTGGCCCAGAAATAGCTAAGACAAAAAATCTGCCTTCAGAGAGGTCAGAGTCTAGCAAGGGAGAAATGACAAATCTTAATATCTTGACAAAGTGTATACAGGGGGAAATGGGAGTATAAAGAAAGGGGCAATTCTCTGTAGGGAAGAGTGGGTCAGGTGAGGCTACACGGAAAAAAAGACTTAAAGCTTGCAAGTAGAACAAGGGGAAGAGAAAAGTGAAAATGGAAAAAATGATGCTGGAGAAGTAGTTAAGGGCTTAGTGTTTGATTTTTAAACTGGGAGAGGAGGACTGAGAATGGGGGTGGACAGGAAAAAAAGTAGAGATCAGGGTCAAGTCAGATTAGAAGACTACTGCAATAGTATGCCTGAGATAAAAGACATCCTAGGATTATGGCACGGGAGAGACAGGGGCCACACAGATGAGATATCTGGGGTGGGTGAGATGAGGTAAAGAAGGAAACACAAGCTCTGGCTTCTCATTCAGGACCCTGGAAGGGGTTGTTTAATGATTAGTCAGAGAGCATAGAGAAAAGTAGCCTGGAAGAAGGGAATAGAATAAAGTTTTGACTATCTTGAAATACATGCTCTTACTAATTAATCATAGCTTATATAGCCTTGTAAACTGTAAAAGTTTATTGAGTTAGGAAGATGGTCATAATATTTTTAATTAGGGGGGTACAAATTAGAGGAAATTCACTGAACTGACATGTTCTCTCACAGGGAAAAATATGGAAGTTGATACATATTGAGATCCTAATATTAAGTGGAGAGTTCAAACTGAAGTCACACGTATGCTTGGGGACCTATATGTTCTTGTTGTCTTACGGTAACATTAAGTCAGCTATGTTCTAACATGAATTACACACTTCAGGAGGTTGAATTATTTAGTAAATTGCAATTCCCTTCACTAAACAGTTTGCTAATGACAGTGCTAAAAGGAAGCTTTCCAAAGTCATTCTATCATATTAATATGGCCAGCAGAATCTGATAAAACATTTAGAACCTAACTAGTCATCAATTCAAAGATGTTTTTTCTTCTTGTCTTTAAGTCCTTTAAAGATCATAATGATTACAATTTCCCTGCTGTAAATTTACAAGTTCAATCTCACTCATACAGGCTCTCACATGTCCCCTTTTCACAGATGAGTATATTGAGGGAGAGAGCAACAAAGTCATTTATTCTAGGAAACAAGAGCAGACAGTGAATCCAGTCTGTTTTTTTTGTTGTTTTGGTTTTTTTTTTTTAAGCACGGCACCTACTGCCTCCTCATATTACAGTAGAAAATAAAGGGCTATTTATTACCAAAAATCTGGAAGGTAGAAAGGTTTTTTGTTCCATTTTAAAGTAAAACAATAAGTGGGGAAGAATGTGACAAGATCCATATTCCCCCCTTTACCATTACAGTCAGAATGATTTAGGTTGATGAAATCAATCTCTGAAAAAGTACAGCTTGGAACACTCCCTTAAGTGGGAGTAACAGAATCTAAGAAAATCAGATGAGATGGTTTCATGCAATATGTTCAACATGGAGCTATGTTAGTATCACATGATGAACATGAGTTTTCTTCCCTATGCTTTTAAGTATACACTTGTAATATTGCCTTTCAATTAAACCATGGCAATAGTTCTTCATGAACCTAATTTGAATTTTGGAGCATTATTTATATAAATGCTTTTGTTCCCTATCATTAGCCATTTATGCAAAACCATTTGCAAGGTTTTACTATTCTCAAATACTACTGCAATGAACATCTTACACATGGAAGTTTAGCCATATATTAAATTATTCCCTAGGTAAGATTCCCCAAAATTGGCCAATTAGGTCAAGTGGTCTTAATATATATTGCAGAATTTTTCCAAAACAATTTTACCTATTAACAAATCCCACTAGCAGGGTTATCATGAGCAGTCTACATATCTACATCCTAACCAAGTCTAGGTAACTCATGAAGGAAAAAATATTTCTACCAACTTTATTTTCTGTAAAATGGGCTATGTTTATATTAAAAACACAGAAACCCCAATGGCTAAATAAACATTGAATATATACACTGAATGGGGCTCCCGGGTGGCGTAAGGGGTCAAGCACCACACTATGGGGCCTCTGCAGCCCCTGCAACATGAGTACAATCCCCGGCCATGGAGGGGACCCACATGGCACAGCAGGCCTCTCCTGCCTCGCCCGCTGCTCCCCTCAGAAGTGTGTTTCAGTTGTTCTGCCTGTTCTGCTCCCCACTCTGGCTCTGGTGAATCCGCTCATCCCCCTCTATATCTCTGGCCTGAACCCCAGTTCTTGTATGCATAAATAAATATTAAAAATATATATATACTGAAAATTTATATAAACATAAAAAGATTTTCTGGCTAGTGATACAAAAAATAAATTCTGTGTATCTCCTTCTGTCTAAAGTATTAACTTATGAATAAAAACTGACATTTGTTAACTGGTCACTTATGTTAACAATTCTCAGGTTATTAGTAAATGGAGTTGTCTGTATTCCACAATACTTCTCAAACTAAGGAACTAAGTCTAGTGACCATTTTTTAAAACCTCTATGTGAATCATTATATATCACATGAATAGCAATCACTAAGAACAGGTAAGGACTTTGTAAAAAGTATACATCAATCAATTGTTAAATATTTTGTGTAAAGACATGGACTTTTTTAAAAAGTCAAATTTACAAACAAACCCAACAAAGGAGTCCTGTAAAACAACAGTAAATTTTAAGCTTAAAAAATGTATTATGTGGGGGCCTCCCTGGTGGCGCAATGGGTTGAGCAACGCACTATGAAGCAAACTATAGCCACTGCAGCATGAGTTCGATTCCTGTCACCGGTCGGGGGGGGGGGGTGCAGCAGACCTCTCCTGCTGTGCCCGCTGCTCCCCGCAGCAGTGTGTNAAACTATAGCCACTGCAGCATGAGTTCGATTCCTGTCACCGGTCGGGGGGGGGGGGTGCAGCAGACCTCTCCTGCTGTGCCCGCTGCTCCCCTCAGCAGTGTGTTTAAAAAAAAAAAATGTATTATGTGTTTAAGAACCTGAAGGCAACACTTGCAGTTGTTCTTTTGACTAGAATATCCTCCAGAAGACAAGCTATTTTTGCTAATCAGTAGCTGAGTCAGCCAAATTTCATTTGTCATTAATATTTCTGGCAGTAAAACAGCTTGATTTTTCCAGTCTCATGTGGAGATAATGAGCAGTTAAAAAAATATTTTGACTAGCTCACAGAAAAAATTCATATGCATTTCACAGGACACAAATGGGAAACTCCGGCCTGCACTTTCCACTACAGTTACCACATTCAGATTATTAAGTAGCAGCAGACAGACTAGCTTCACTTTAGAATCAGTCAACTCCCACTTAGGTCAATAAAAATCCTTATGATGACAAGTGACCCTATCCAAGAATAAAGTGACATTGAAAGGAAAAACTGATCAGCAAAACATCAGGCAAGTACTAAGCTACCCAAGGTCTAATTGTGTGAAATGGCATTAACTCTAGTCTGATTTGTTTCAGCATCAAACAAAATCTTACATCATTATAGGTTGTAACACCTCTAATAAGTTAAAAGGATTTCATTATAAAACTATATCTTCCTTTAGTCTTCCTAGTTTAGGATGGTTACATTTTTTTTTTTTAAGATTTATTTATTTATGCATACAAGCACTGGGGTACAGGCCAGAGGTGTGGGGGGTGAGAGGATTCACCACAGAGAGCAGGGAGCAGAACAGGCAGATCAACGGAAGTACACTGCTGAGGGGAGCAGCGGGCGAGGCAGGAGAGGTCTGCCATGCCATGTGGGTCTCCTCCCTGGCCGGCAGCAGGGATCAAACTCGTGCTGCAGTGGCTGCGGTTTGCCTCATAGTGCGTTGCTTAACCCACTGCGCCACCAGGGAGGCCCCAGGATGGTTACATTTTTAAAAACAGTTTTCATGGTTATTACCATTGTGTTTTCTAACATTGAGAGAGAGAGAGAGAGGGAGTGTGTGTGTGTGTATAGAAGAACTGGGGTTAGGTCCGAGATGTGTGGGTATGAGAGGATTCACCAGAGATAGAGTGGGGAGCAGAACAGGCAGATTTACTAAAATACACTGGTAATAAGGCGAGCAGTGGGCGAGAAAGGTGAGATCTGCTGCACCATATGTAGGTTAGCTTCCTGGCCAGGGATCCAACTCGGGCTGAACTCAGGGTGTAGAGGTAATAGTGTTGAAACTTAACCCCTAAGCCACCAAGGAGACCCCCTATATTTTAGATCAAGGCAGAAAGCTGAAGAATGAGGTATCATTAAAAAAAAAAAAAATCCAGTTTCAAAGAAACTGAGGTCTGATATAAGAAAGAACTTTCAAAGATTTGCAAGTAGTAGAAAAGGCCTGTGGAAATATTGCATAAATAAGTCCCCACCTCTCTTAAATGGTTGGGAGTACAGATTAATCCGAGGCCAAGGACTTTTTTTCCGGACACTGATAACCCTATTCCACGCAGACTGAAAGAAGGTAGAAAAGCACTGTGTTAAAGGTCACTCAGGAGGAATTCAGAATTTATGCAATAATAAACATCAGGTCTAGTGAGGGGCAGTTACTTGTCTCCTGACTTTGCCCCCTCTACCTCCCTCCAGACCTCCCTTCTAATGTGAAAATCCCATTCTAGAGGCAAGTTCTTTCAGGAAGATCAGCTCACAACTTAATCATTTTTTCATACTCAAATTACTACTTACCAACATTCTCAAGTGTCTAGATGCACTCAGGTGCAAAACAACTTATGGAAAGATAGAGACAAGTAGAATTATTCGGTAATGTATTACCAACCTTAAAGACAAAGTTCTTGACTAAGACACCCATCATCTGTCAAAAACCAAATGTATGATACATACCTTTTTCTTAATTGCCCATACTTTAGCTGTCAAGAAATAAAAGATTATGAGCCATCTCTATATACTTATGCATGTTAACTCTTTACAAGTACTCTAGTACATGGCATGGACCTGAAACAGTTTAAATTGTCCAATATAACTGAACGGCATTTTTTAAAATTTTTATATATATTTTACATCATTCTTCCTTTTTGTACAATGTATGCTTTCTTCTCTCACCAAGTCACCCCTGCACCATCACCATAGTCCCTGTGCTCTACTCCCCTCTCCCCCGCTTTGATCCCTCTCCTATACCCTCCCCTGCAGAATGTCTCTGATTTATAGTTGCCTGTGAATTTACTATAATTTTTATTGATCCCTTATATGTTTCCCCTACATTCCTCCTTTAAGTGAAGTCACCTGATATTTTTCTTTTTTCTGGCTTATTTCACTGAAATTTAATGCCACAATAGCATCCAATAAGTGAGAGTGCCAATGGGCAAGTTGAAAGCTTCTCCAGACAAATGGGGTTTGAACTGACACTTAAAAGATTAGTCCCTGTAAATAAGCCAAATGCTGGGGTAGGAGTGGGAAGAAACTGGGTAGACCCTGAGGAATGGTTCAAATTTTATCTTAGCTTTATTAAGGAGCCATGTAATTGACAAGATTCACCAGAAAACCAAGTCAACAATTACTTAAAGTTTACTGAAACATGTGGACACCCCATAAATGTTAAGTAAATAGATTCTGAGCAGACAATGGTAGAGGACTTCACACAAGTGGCATAAAAATCAGGTTATTAAGGATTGTACAAGGCAAAGGGCCTAGGAGGCAGAACCAGTCAAGTGGGAAATCTCTGTTGAAAGATTCTTTACTCCCAAGAAGGCCACCCTGACTCCTCCTCTCTAGGAGAAAGCCCAGACTAGATTAGTATCTCTAGTTATACTCCAATCAAACCCTAAATACAAATTAACATTCAATTAGTGTCTAAGTTTTTGAGAACTGGGCTGTGACTGGCTTACCATGTGCTATCACTCAGTACTTGACACACAGTTGGTACCTATGACATGTCTGTGGCATAAGTGGTATGCTGGATACTGGGCCTCAAAAAAAAAAATCACTGGAGCAAAAATGGAGAAGACCAAATAAAAGCCAGTAAATCCTTTGACCATTATTCTATAAGCAGTCAGGAAAGAGAGCTGGGCCCCGCAGTGGCCTTGATGCCAACACTGCTGACCTCCATCACTGCTCTGAGCACCAACCACAATGCATGAGTCACATTTACCCACCATCCATAAAAGGAAGTGAAAAAAAAAAAACCCTCAAGATCTGCTTTCCACCACACCCTACTTACAATTGAGTAGAAGCCCTCAGAATGGTAGCCCTGCTTGTTTAGCAGGGCAAGATTATAGAGCTATCTACCCCGTGCCTCATTAGAATGTGTCTACCTGCTCACTGCAGCAGGCAATTAGGGGTGACCCTGACCTTCCAACGGAAACGATTATCCCCATTTCAGATAGGGCTCATGTTTCCACATGTAGTCTTTTTCTTTGGGACCCCAAACATCCCATTTTAAAACAGGATATTCCTCCCTCTCTTAAAGCAAGCCCTTATCCACCCAATCCTTTTCCCCAGCGTTCTGCCCACACCGTTGGCAGTCAAGCTGCTCTAAGTGATTACTATCTCCAGACAAGATCTATGATGTACTTCTCCCCCAGCTCAGGCTAGACTCACAGCCATTCCACAAACATTCTTGACACAACTCGCACCCCATGGAGCCCCAATCCTAGGTCATCAACAGATTAAAGTGATTGCTCTTCTGAGCTTCAAGATGTGAATGTGAACTCCTTAAAAATTCCCCCTCCTTAAAATGTCACCCACCCTTTACATGCTATATTTCAATGAACCTAAATTCTAAATCTCAACAAACCTAAACTTAGAATAAAAACATCATTCTAAGTGGAAGTGAATCACTATTATGTGATCCATTTTATATGAAATATCTAGAATAAGCAAATCCACAGAAAGAGAAAATAGATTAATGGTTGCCCAGAGGTCACAGGGAGTGGAGAATTAAGAGTGACTGGTAGGCCTTTGGGGTAATGAAAATGTTTCAGAGTTAGAGGTGACTGAAGTACAATAATGTGGATGAACTAAGTGCCACTGAATTATATATTTTAAGATGATTAATTTTATCTTATGTGAATTTTATGTCAAGAAAATTTTCAGATATTTTTTAGAAGGCACTCTTTTCGCTCCCAAGCATAGAATGGCTTTCCATTCTTTTACATGCACTCTTCCTTTCAATGCTTTCAATAATTTATTCAACCCTCATTTCTCCTTTTACCTTCAGTTTTCTCTAGGACCTTTTCTTTGCTGGCAAATCTGCTTAAGTATCCCCAACCTAAAAATCCTTCCCATAACCCTCAAATATCATCAAACACTAACTCAAGCTCATAAAAAGCAGCCAATATTAGCAACTTCCTCTTTTCCTTCTAGTTCTTTTTCTGGTGATGAAGTAGTCCAATGACAGTGAAACCTGCCTGCTATACACTTGTAGCTATACTGATAGGTACAGTTTAAGAAACTCTTATTAAAAAAATAAATAGTTAAGCCCACAAGACACTCTAAGGTCAAGAATGAGACCGGGAAATGAGTCATGAAAAAGAAGCTGCAAGATACTCTTGGGAGTTGCACAGCCCCAAGAAAAGACACAAAGACATGAAGCTATTTAAGTGCAACTTAATTAAAATAAAGTAAAAATTATAATCCTCAGTTGCACTATATTCCAAGCACTCAGTAAGTACATGTGACTAATTGTTACAGAGAGGTATCTCCATAAAAAGGGAGGTTCCATGTTCTCTCCCCTACATAATGAAGGGTGGAGCTGAGCAGGGAGGGGAGGGCAAAGAACACAGAGAAAACACTTTGAGAGACTTGGGAGAGGCACATGGAGCAGAGAGACATGTGAATAAGTAGTCCTGTTTGCTTCCCAGCTTTGGACTTGCTCCATGGACATGGAGGACATATGAGAAATACACAGCTCAGAGACCTATGGGGAAGTCTTTATCTTTATGACAATGGTAGTCTTCATCTTGATTTGTACTTTGATTTTGCACCTTCCCTTCCAGACTTCCTGGACCCTTCTGCTGCTTTCCAGTGGTTCCCTGCCTGAGTCACCTTGGACTTGTGGAGAGTTTCGGGCCACTTTGGGCACACACTGTTTGGATGGGCGTTAACCCACCAAGGGGATGGGTAACTTTGGGTGTTTTATTGGGAAGCTATTATCCTTTCTTCTCTCTCTATGCACACTATTCTATTAAAGTTCTTTCATACTAAAAGTATGCTTTGTCCTTATGTGGCGGGTGACAGAAACTCTTTAGAGCATGCAGTTTTGGGGGTGCCAGGATATCTCTCATAATGACTGATATATTGGACAATGCAAAATAAAACCCACAGAAAAATCCCAGTATCTACAAATAGAGCAACTTAATATATGCTGATAGCTGATTCAGGTGTCATGGAACGTGATGCTATTAAACATCTTGAAAGGATTCCTTGTAGTAAAATAAATGGGAAGTGAATATTTGTACTATTTAGTTCCTAAAGCAAAACTGTACATGATCAAAAAGGTCAGAGGAATCTTTTGGTAACACATGCAATTATAAAACAAGGGTAGAGATAATAGAACATGCAGCAAATTTTTGTTCAAAGTATTGTCCAAAATCAAGAGTTAAAATATTAAATAGCATTTGTCAAACAAACATGAATGTTAGTTTAAAATGTTCCCAAACTGGGGCCTCCCTGGTGGCACAGTGGGTTGAGCAATGCACTATGAGGCAGACCGCAGCCACTGCAGCGTGAGTTCGATCCCTACTGCCGGCCAGGGAGGGGACCCACATTGTGAGGCACACTGCTCCCCTCAGCAGTGTGTTTCAGTCAGTCTGCCTGTTCTGCTCTGCACTCGGTCTACCTCCCACGACTCTGGCTTGTACCCCAGCTCTTGTATGCATAATTTATCTTTAAAAAAAAAAATAAAATAAAATGTTCCAAAACTGTTCCAACTGTTTTTATATATATTTTTATATATCCTATTTATACTTATTTATCCAATATAGGCAGGATAAAGTGAAATGAACATTCAAAAAGCTACTTGCACTACACAATCTCTTAATCACTTAATTTACTCCTTTCAGTTTTGGATTTTTATTTTAAAAGCTGACTACTATAGTCCTCCAACAGAGCATCCATCCAATCAACACTGTTAAAAGACATGAATTTTAAATATTATTCTACCTAAGTTGGGTACCTAAAGATACATTTATTTGTTAAATGACCAAAACCAGCCGACCTGATGAAGTTCAAATGTGAAGGTACATTCAGACACACTGTGGCATAAATCAAACTTACTCAAAAGGAAACAGAAAAGAGTTAACTACTGAAATTAAAAAAAAAAGTTTCAGTAAGTAGAGGGGTGGTCCTTTTTAATAATAGAAAAGGATGTGGTTAAAACAGGAATTCTCAACTGTAGAGACACTTAGGCTTTTTTCACAGGTTCCCTAAAATCAAATATTATTCTAGTAATACCACTAAGCTTACTTTATCTTATCTCTTTCATCAACTATAGTCTTGTGGGCTATATAATGTATAGCAAAAAATGTGAAACAATGCCTATTTTTTATTTTGGAAAATATTAGCTATTCATGTTATATAATGGAACATTTTTATATTACTAATTATTCAAAAACTTCATTTAAAATTAATTTCTAATAATACAAATAGATATAATACACACAAAATAAAAACAACCTGAGATTCACAATTTCTTAAGTGTAGTGCTCAATAATATTTAAAAGCTCTGTGAGGTTATTTTTTTTAAACATTTATTTATTTATGCATATAAGAACTGGGATACAGGCCAGAGGTGTGGGGGGTGAGAGGATTCACCAGAGACAGAGTGGAGAGCAGAGAACAGGCAGACTGACTGAAATACACTGCAGAGGGGAGTAGCGCGGGAGAGGCAGGAGAGGTCTGCTGTGCCATGTGGGTCAGGGATCGAACTTGTGTTGCAGTGGCTGAGGTTTGCTTCAAGAGTGCGTTGCTTAACCCACTGCACCACCAGGGAGGCCCCGTGAGGTTCTTTAAAATAAAATTTGATAATTGTTGTATTAAAAATTATGCACAGAATCTGTACAGCTTTATTTCTAAAAAGATTACAAGTTTACTTATCTTAAAAATAAACACCCCAGATATGCCTCAAAAATAATATCTTTATACTTGACTTCAGGAGTTGAATTTAACTTGTATATTCCAAGTTTTGTTTTGGTTAAAAATCAAATAAGTTTGGGTTAAAAACCAAACACTGGGGCCTGCCTCCCTGGTGGCGCAGTGGGTTAAGCAACGCACTGGGAAGCAAACGCAGCCTCTGCAGCACGAGTTCGATCCCTGCCGCCCGCTAGGGAGAGACCAACATGGCGCACCTCACCTGCCTCGCCCGCTGCTCCCCTCAGCAGTGTGTTTCAGTCAGTCTGCCTGTTCTGCTCCCTGCTCTGTCTCTGGTGAATCCTCTCACCTCCCTGGACTCTGGCCTGTACCCCAACTCTTGTATGCATAAATAAATAAATCTTTAAAAAAAAAAACAAACACTGAAATAGTCGTAGTTGCTAAAATGTAATCATTTTGAAAGCAAGCTAACAATAGTGAATAAAACATATTAATTACAATTTAAAATATTCTAAAATAATTAAATTCTTTCCAGTTCCCCACTAACTCAAATTATGTATACTATGGTATTAAGAGAAACAACAATCAAACAGTATAAACTGATATATATATGATTGTGGGCATAAAAACTCTCAGTTTCTTTAGCAAAAGCATGATACTAACCACCCTTCCAAATAAGGACACTCTCATGGAAACTTTTATCCATGAAAAATTAAAGTTGTGTCATCAATAATGAGAGGCAAGTTTCCTATGGCTTAATCACATCAAATAATGTGAAGAGAATGTATTCACCAATCAACCACCAAATGCTGAAGTGCTTAGAGAGTCCAACAGTTCAGAAAGAAAGTCAAAAAATCATCTTTCCTGACTCCAGCTTGCCATGGTAAAACACCTTTTAAAAACCACACTTCCATTTGCCTATCATCTCAACTGTTCAGCTTTCAGGTCCTAGCTTCTTTGACTTTTTTTCCTAATCATTTTAGTAGGAGGTTTTGCAAAACTTCAGAAAGCAGGTTCTTTGGACAGAAAGCTATGTTCCCCTCCCTACAGGCTAGAGTAGGTTGCTGTCTACCCTGTTGGCTGGCCTGGGTGCTCACACCCTTACTGACAAGTGGGGTGTCAATGGCAGGTATGGCACTGACACTACAGAAACAACAGCTACCAGAAAGAAAGCAGTGCCAGCTGAAGGAAGTAAAGCAGGTCAGCAGAGAGACAGAAGAATATGAATGAGGGAGAAAATATATGACATACCCTTCTCCAAAAAATCTATGACATTTCACCTTTCCAAGCATGACTTTCATCATTTAGAAGACTATTTCTTTGAAATGGGGGGACATAACAAATCCTGAATGAAGCTTAACACTTGCCACAAAGACATGAAGAAAGTCTGTTATAAAGAACTCAATGCTTTTGAGTTCAGGGAATTCATCTTTAGGTCATGGCCACAGAGCAGATATTTGCAGGTTTCTCTACAAAAAGTTTTCTATATGTGCTTTTTTAGTTTGGAAAACATCACAGAGAAATGCCTATAAATCAAGCAGGTTCAAGAGGGGTTAGAACTTGATTTCAAGGAGAAAAAATAAGTGTTTATAGTGGAGAGTACAGCTGAAATGGTAGTACTGGGCACTAAAGAACAAAACTAGCCTTCTCCCTCCCTCCTTTTAGTATAGCTTAGCTGTTTTTGCACGCAGGATGTTTTTGGGGACTTTGTCCTTATAGGGATACCAATGTAAATGCCGACCCACAACTGAGCACACATAAATTTAATCAAATCAAAGGGAAAGAAGAGCAGAAAGCTTAGTTGGTCAACTTAGAATAGGATCTCTTGTTTAGATCTTATTTCCTTTTCTGCAGCATGAAATACAAATAACTCAATAATAATAGAGGTTATTATGTAAGGTTTATGGAAGACATTTCTATTAGTCACATCTACCTTTATAGACTTCTAAAAAATTCAATTATATTCAGTATATTCATTGAAGAAATCCTTTTCACTTACAAGTTCCAAATTCACGGTACACATGCCACCAAATAGAAGGACAGAAGAGAAAAACTGCAACATTCAACCAATAGGACAACATGGTGTCACAGGAAAAACCCTCTGATGCCAGTACATTCCACAAGATACACTACCAATTTTAGTCAGTGATTAGCAACCATACGTCCCCTTCGCCTGTAACCTAACACAGGTGCTGGGAGTTAGGACACAGGCTGGGGCGTCATTATTCTGCTGACTACAACCACTGAACAGGAGACACTGGGAAAGGCAAAAGTCAAACAAAATGCAGACTACTATAAAGATCATTAGTCCTTTTATACTGAAAACAGTGCTGGAGAGCCTACAGCAGATCAAAAGACAATGCCCAACAGAGGCCATGTCACTCTCTGTGGGTTCTCACCCACCCACACAATTTCAAGAACACTAAGTTTCAGGGAACAACAACAATAATGTTTACTTAACAAACATGGGAAGCAAAGAGTTTGAAAGCCACATGTCGTAGCTAGCTAGCTATCTCACCCCAGATGGTACCCAGTGTCCAAACATCCCAAACAAAAGGTTGCTCATCCAAGATGGCACCATCCCATCAATGAGGGCCTGGAGCTCACCGCAAGCTAGCAAGTTCCCTGCCAGGGACCAACTCACCACAGCTGGAGGTGCTCGCAAGTAGGGCTAATGAGATGACGCTGCAGCAGCTCACAGCAACAGTCTGAAGGTTGGCATGGTCAGCACTGGACAGTGGACCAGACAGGAACAGAGGCAGCAGCACTGAGAGGCAGAGCTGCACCATCAGAAGTGGTTAACAGGTCTCTGAGGTGACTGGCCAGTAGTGCCAGATAACCACTGGTAAGTAGGTGGCAGTGGTGTCAGAAAATACTGTGTTGAAAGCTTTGTGAGTTCTGTTTTGCAATCATCCCAGGCCAAGTAGGATCACGGTCAGTTCTAGTGATCTGAAGAATTTAGAGTCCGTGGCATCATTTTTGCAGATTTTAATGGTAAGCAAGGGAAACGAACCAGCAGGGAGACAGCAACTTAAGCCCCCTGTGAATCTCTATACACTCTTTTCTCTAGGCTTTCTCTGGAGTTCTGTTGGTCTCTTCCTCTCATAGTTGGCTCTCATCCTCTCACCATTCTGCCAGCCATCACCATCTGAGTCACACTGCCCTTATAACCCTGCTCTCTAGGCTCAGGTGTGCACACTTGCACATGCGCACATGCACAGGCATGTACACCCATGCGCAGGTATCCAGTAAGGTAGAACCTAAACCACATGTCCTCTGCGTTAACAAGATAAAGGCCACAGGTGATAGCCACAGAGGTCAATGGCATAAAAGTCTGACCAACATAATTTATCCTACATTGGCCCACACCAGGAATAAATAACTCTTTGAGACACCAGGCCCAGAGCTTTTGGTGCTCCCTTCAGGTGGTATTAAAGGCAGGCTGGATGCAGGTGCAGCCGCCCAGTCTCTGTGAAGCTTTTTGGCTTTTCTTCTTCGGAGTTTGTGTCCCTGGGTGCTTCTACTTCAGGGGTCAGGAACAGAGAGCATGAGAATCTCAAGTTGGCACCTGCCCTGCCTGCTATCCTCTTCAAAGTCTCCCACCCACAAGTCTGATTGGACCATTTTCAACCCTATGGCTGATTGGACCATACTAATCAGCTCATAGCTCACACCTAATCAGATCATTACTACGATTCAGACACCAAATCCACCAAATCTCTACTGTCTGCAGCTGGAGGGAGCCACACTGTTGGCACTGGCATAGTGGGGCTCCATGTTCCTCCCAGTAGGCCCGACCCAGGAGCTGTATGCACTGGGGTAGTGTGGTAGGGGAACTAATGTTGCCCTCCATCATTATTAGCCTCCTGCAGCTTGAGCCCCAGTGGGGCGACTGGTGGTGGGCAGTAAAATGTCTGCCACCCATTGCCACTTGCACTACCTATAAACAGCTGCCAGGGTCAAGCACCAGTCTTGCTGCAGGGTCCTGGTTTCAATACCAAAGGTTACTTGGCTCCCTGGTCCCTCGAGAGTTAAGTATAAAAACCACTTAATTTTATATTATAAAGTCCTCCATAACTCCAAAATACTCCTGCACCATTATCTTGCATACTCCAAGTACCTTATACTGTACTTAAGATGCAGAGCTTGAAGCACCAAACAAACCCAGGCTTCTCTTCTGCATCCACTCTCAATTTGTTCTAGCTACCAAGCCACACCTTCCTCACCTATGCAAATTATACTCATCTTTAAAAGTCTAGTTCAAATATCACCTACCCTCTACATCTTCCTTCCCCAAATTTCCACAATGGTATGCTCCCCCACATCAGTATATTCAATGGTGACATAGAGAGTGTAGGCAGACAATGGTTTCTGGTGCCACTCTACATCTTGCTGTGTGACCCTGAGCAAGCCATTTACCCTCCCAACCTCGGCTGCATCATAAGTCAAGTTGAAGGGGCAGATCAAATTATTCTAGTCTTTCCCAGTTCTTAAGCTCCATGAAATTGATAGGATTTGCATCCACTTCTCTCAATCCCCAAAAACACTAAATTGAGGCCATCATCATGTCTCAAATGGATTAATGTACTCCCATCTAATGGAGGTTCCCTGACTCCAGTCTCATGTTATTCTTCATACCAAAAAAACACCTTTCTGAGTTGCTCAATTCCCTCAAAGATCTTAATGTCCAAACCCATCAGCATGGTCTGCAGGGCCCACATAGTTCCCTTCTTCTTCCTTTTGGTTTTCCTTACTTGCATTTCTCCCATGTTCTCCATACCTCAACTACCTGCCCCTCTTGCCTCAGTCTCTACTTAAGTATTCATATTTCTTCTTTCTCCCAGATTCCTGCTTATTTTACTTTAGAAAGCAACATTTCCTGATGGTCCCAGTCTGATTTAGGATACCTATTTGCACCCCACAACACGCATGCTACAGTCTCAAAGTCCTCAGCACTAGTATCTGTTCATTTATCAATACCTTTGCCTGAACTAAATTCCATGTCAAAATTATCATCTGTCTTAGTAGATTAGTGGGGGTTGCCCAAATTCTGTATACAGAAGGACTTTTAATGATCATGTCCCAGAGTCAAAATAAGATTTTTCCAGTCTCTTCTGCAGCTTCTGTGGCCACATGTTTACATCCGGTCAGTAAGACAAGCAAAATTATACAGGAGAAACTTCTAAAAGGAAACACAAATGAGCCCCCTTGGTCATTCTACTTTGTCTCTTCTTCTAGCCTATCACCTGCAAAATAGAGGCTACAATCTGCTCTAAGCCTGATGCATACTGAGCAAAGTCTTAACAGTCCTGGACCACCTCCTCAGTGTTGTAGAAGTATGTAGAAGTAACATACAAACTTCTAACTTGTTTTAATATCACATTATCAGAGACACTTATTATTTAGGATTTCTATGACTTGCACCCAAACATAACTGCAACTACATGGCCAAATCCACAGAACCAATAATTATTTGGAGTAGGAGAAGTATGTGTTTATTACTGATAGAAGAACCATTCAAGCCACTGCAGCCAGCTAGACAGTCGGGGTAAAATGGTTGTGGGTGGTTGTAGGGTCAGAGAATTATCAGGTCTTTCCACCCTCCCACCACTGGTGTAATGATGGACACCTGCGGTGCTGTGGGCAAGCCTAGGTGGGCATGCGCAACTGGGAGCACCTGAGTTTGGACATGGGCTTATATGGGTGGCGTCATGAGGACGCCAGCAGCAGTGAAAGCAACAGTACCAACCAACACGAGCAGCAGCAATAGCAAAGCAGCCATGAGGGTGAGATGCGCCGGGGGCTGGGAGGCCTGCCAACCCCCCGGTCCCCTGGCATCCATGCCTGCCATGTACCTGATGCCACCTCTGTAATAAAAGCATAAAAATGGCACCGAGGGATCCAAGTCTCCTTTACCCCTGTCTGCTAGAACCATCCCGAACTTGCCTTGTGCCGCCTCCCTGCTGCTACAGTGGTATTCCTGACCATGTTGGCATGGTGAGCATAAAAGGCATATAAGATAATAAGAAGTTATAAATTTGGAATTCACAAGAAGTGGATTGGAAATAAATACCTGAGATGGAGGATGTATGGGTAGATGAGCAGATACCTGAATCTAGGGGAAAGCAGATCACCCAACTGAGGTCAGTCCTCAAACAGTACTTTGCAACTATTCACCTAAATCTTGAATTTGGGAAGTTTTTAGAATACACTGGTCCAATTCTCAAAAAGATGAAAAACTCACTTAACGCTGTATACCAGGACTCAACACTCACTGCAGTCATAACCACCTTTGGGTTACTGAGCTTATTCCAAACCTACAACTCCCTGTAAAGTAAAAAGCTGCTCAGAAAATAAAGCACCCATAGTATTCTGGGGAGATAGAAGTTCTGTGATACAGTCTTTATAGGGCTCTTTGAGGAAGCTCTGACCTGTTTCACATGGCAACCAATTTCTTTGTTGAAGCATACTTACAGAAAAGACAACCACCAAGGTGGGTCATTGTCATCAAGATCCTACACAGGTCTCTAATGGCTCCTTTAAAGACTGGGCATAAAGAGGCTACTTTAATCACATTCTAAATCACACTGCAATTGCAAATAGCTGAGAGACAACCATTTAAGGGGCTTTTAAGCAACATTTTCTGCCATGGACAGCTACTTATAATTCTTATCTGATTGTAATTGCTTAACTGATGAGATTACTTGAATACTGAAGACAAATTATCAAATTCAAGCCAATTCATATAAAATATACAAAGATAGTATTAAAGACTCAGATGAAATTAAAAGAGGGTGGAGAAACATAATTAACAAAAAGTTATGCTACCCCCACCAAGAGAAACTGACTTAAAAGATTTCAACTCAAACCTGTGTAGTGTAAAAAAGGCATGTGACAAGAAAACACATTTTTTTTAAACTCAGTCTAAACACCCACATTTTATAAAAGTTGTTTGTGTTTGGGGTGACTGAGGATAGGAAGAATTAATAGCAAATACAATCAAGTAATAATTTATTCATCTCTCCTATAGACCATTTCTACAGCCAACAGTTATTTTTATAGTTGGTCACAGTCATGACCAGACCGGTTAATATATAAACCAGTCTATGAATTTTGTGAATCTCTTATTTTGAGAATGATGGTACATACACCCATTATAACATCAAACCTAGTGACCCACACCCAGAAAGAAAATAAAGTTGTTCTAAAAGAATCTGAGAGTCCCAAGAGAACTGAAGGTGGTGAGAAACGTGACTATCCCAGCTAAACAAAGTCTGTGTCAGAATGACCTACTAGAGGTTTTCAAAATACACATGACTTACATCCCCACCCAGGGGAAATCAGACAATCTGAACACAGGGATCCCCCAAGGGATTTAGGTGCCCTTCGCTCCCAGTCCACACATCTCAGGTCTTATACAGCTTGTAAATCAAACCCAGGTGGAGCTCAGTGTCACATTAGTCCAGTCAAAAGAGGAATCTGCAACAAAAACTGTGGAGCCTTAAAAACACATAATCTTGCTCTGTGTCAGTTTCTTCATGTGTAAAAGAGAACTTGTGAGGCCAAGATGAATTAATATATGTAGAACACTTTAGAAAAGTGGTTGGTATGTGATATCAAAAAGCTACATTCAGTACCTATGAAACAGCCTTATTCTTTTTGTAAGCTGATAAGCACTCCAAAGCCCAGCTGCAGTGATTTATTCTTGTGAAGGGGATTTATTACTGATGCTTTTAATCTTTTATTATAAGTAATGCTTCAGTGAATATCCTATATGATAGATGCTTTTATCATTAAGTCGGTCCCCAACTTAACGTTCATGTAAATACTAATGGCTCGAACACCCTCCAAAGCAGGCACAGACATTATCACCTCCAAGTTCTACAAAGGACCTGGAGTCCCTTGTGGACTGACCTACAGTCAGAGCCTATACAGTCATAATGGCAAAGCTGGAATCCCATGCAGACGAGTAGTTATTCACCTTAAAGGCATCTTCAATCTGCTTCCTACAGTTTTGCTTATTTTTAAAAAGCAGAGATGCTCTTAAAAATATACCACAGCCCCATAGAAGAAATATTCAGAAGTTCTATAAGAAGTATATCCAAACTTTCACAAAACTGCATATTAGTTCACAAACGGGGCAGATGGACATGTTATCAACAGCAGTAAATATAGTAATTTATTTCTTCTGCCAAAGACTGAAGCAGAGGTACCCTGAACACTATCCCTAAGGACAAACACCACACTGCCAAATTCCCAGGGAAGCAAATGAATAATTATTGAATTTGGTATCATGAGAACTATTCTTTGGGGAAGGAGAAATTCATAACAATTACTTTGTAGTAGCATTTACTGTGCCAAGACAAAAAGGGGAACTGAATCCCCTAGGGTTCAGAATAAACCAGATTAAATAAAGACCAGAGTGGTCAATTCTCAGGCCTGGCTTTAATTAAATGTGTTTAGTATGGGCTTCTAAGTGATTAGTTGTCACAGGTTGTAAATTGTTGACAAAGGGGGAAAGGGCAAAGGTAGGACTTAAAATGGAGCCTATAACCAACATGTGCTAGAATGAGGATGCTAACATAGTCAGAAATTTCAGGCATGTTTCAAGAAAGCTATTACTGTTCTAACTAGAAAAAAAGCAGGACAGTACCAGCACTAAAACGTTAAACTATTTCCCAAATCCCAGTCAGCAAGAAGATATCAAACAAAAGGTCTAAAAGTCTAACTTCAGATATTAAACATAAAAACACACAAGTAGAGGAGGGCAGAGGAAGAAGGGTGGGAATCTTTCTGCTAATGTACCACATATGAATATTTTCAATTTAGGGCCACACAACTTTAAAAGTGAATACATACAAGTCAAAAGTGTTCCCAGGCCAGCTGGAGCCCAGTGGGAACCTTGGTAACAATAACATGTATGAGTTGAAATTGTGTGTGTGTGTGAGAGAGAGAGAGAGAGAGAGAGAGAGAGAGAGAGAGAGAGAGAATATCCCCAGCACCTATAATTTCCATAACTGACTTTGACATCTACCTTTCTAAGATCTAGATGTCTTTTCAAGTGTCCTTCACTACCCCTACTTAAACACAAACAATGGACTTCTTAGTAAAAAGAGAAACAAAAAACTTTAGTTCTGCAAGGGGCTTGGAAATTACCTGCGTTTAAATTTTCATTTTTAAAAAGAGACCAATGCCCAGAGTTGATTTTCTTATGGTTGGTTAGTGGCAAGTTAGGACAAGAATGGAATATTATTCAGCAATCAAAAATAACAAACTAGGACCATTTCATGGATGGAGCTAGAAGGAATTATACTCAGTGAACCAAGGCAGAATGCAAGAGAAAAATATCAGATGGCTTCACTATTAGGAGAAATATGAAAGGGCAACAACAACAAAAAGAAGAAGCTCAAGGAAATGGGCAATTACAACCAAAAGCAAACAAAAACTCAACAAGACCAAAAGGTCAAAGATAAACCAAAGGGACCATGGAAGTGGGGGGGGGGGGGAGGGAAGGGAGGGCAAAGATGGGGATGAGGGCAGAAAGAGCACAAGGGACTGAGGTGATAGTGCACAGGTGGAATGGTGGTGGGAACTCCCTGGGGAATACAAAATGATGTCAAAATAATTAAATAAAAAAAAATTAAAAGAAATGATGGCAGCCAGGTACTACACAAGACTGAGGCATCCTAAACAACTATGCCTTCCCAATCTTCTCAGATCAACTTCAGTTTTAATAAACATAATGTGCCTTTCTATAAAGCAATGTTTATTTCAATATTTATTATATAGCTGAGGTAACCCAGCTGATATGCCAGAAGGTTTGCTTCTTACTCCTTGCTCTGAGCTTCAACAACACTAGGGCTTTTTCCTTTTGTCGGTTTGTTTTTTCAAAAAGCTGTATTTATTCCATTTGAAGAACTATCTATTTTTCTGAGATTGTCCTTTTATGAAAAAAAAAATAGTAATACAACAGTGATTTTTCAGGCTATTTAGAAAAGTAAACTGGTGACCTTGTCGGGCTTTTTCTCACCAATGCTACCTTCACTAAAAAGTTAAAATATGAAGAGGAGGAAATGGCTTATCTGGGTATGTCTGGATCATTAGATTTCTATCTAATTACAAAGCTTCCTCCTCCCTTCATACCATATTTCTTCTATCACCTGCTCGAGGGTTCCCTTCCTCTTGCTGGTCCTCAACCAAATGGTCTCTAAGTCACATAGATTTATCCTCGAAACAATTTCCTGTAACTAACTTTTTGGACTGTGCTCAGTGCTTTGTCACCGCCCTGCTCTCCTCTAACCACATCCCAGGTCATGTCCACATTCCCAGCCTCTCTCTAGGCCAGTCTATCCAATATACTCCTGACAGAATTTATGTTCCTGAAGCACAGCATTTATACTGCACTCTTTCTAGTTCAAAAACTTCAGTGACACCTTTACCAAACACTCAGGAGAGGAAACAGGCTAACAGCTGTAATGTTCTGTGACTCTGGGCAAGTGTCCAAACTTCTCTACCTCTTATTTCATTGCTGGTGAAGTGAGAATACTCACAGTATCAATTAATAATAATAGATTATAAATCCATGTAAAGTGTTCAATACAGGGTTTGACACATAATAACTTAATAAAGTTCATCATTATTATCAATAACTTGCCTTTGTAAGCTTTTCTCCTATTGAGTCCTCTCGTTCAGCTTCTGTCATCTGGGCTACTTGCTTTTTTGCAAGGTTACCATATTTGTTCTCCAGTCTCCCTCTCTCCTAGAATGTCCTTTCTATCTCTTGCCTGTCAATAAAGATTCCTCTATGAAATGTAAGTTTAAACTAAAATACTAATTCTCTTTCATTTAATATAGTCTTATCTCTCCTACTGACATTCTCAGAGGCCCTTATAGCAGACTCTATGTGGCATCCCTCAAATTCACAGGGGCCCTTCCTGAACATATAGTAGCAATCAAGTAGGTAAGGTGAGATTTAAATCTACTTCCTTAGTTCCTTACATAGGCATTGTTCTAGTTCAAGTAACTAAGGTCTAAAAAAGTCATCTCAAGGTCAAAGAACCTCTTTGGAAGGTAGTGGGATGGAAAATTTCCACATGAGGATATTATTGGAGGGTATAGAAATATAGACCACTGCTGACAGTTATCCTGCAAAATCAGTCTAAGGACATAACCAAGATCTGAGAGAGTGCCAGAGAAACCCTGCAAGACTTTTGCCCTCAGGATTTTTCATAAATCAGGTGGTCATTTAAAGCCTCTCTGAGTTAGGTTTTTCTGCCTTACACCAAAAACATTCTGACCAGCAGTGTTAACTGCTGATATGTCATGGGTAGCTGTGCCATGAAGCCTTCTCAGATATCTGCTTTTGACTCCCTTTTGATCCAAGGAATAGATTGGGTATGGACATAAAAGGATTAAAGCTACCATGGGAAGATCTCTGAAGTAACTATGTCATTCATTTCTGTATATAACCTCTCCCTCCAGCACACACATGCACACACATACACACACTACACACTATAAGTGAATAAAAAGAATCAAGTAATAGCTAAAACAAAGGGTATAGATTTTATACAGATTTGAGACTACAAATTAATCTTGGATGAAGATGGGCTTTAAACATGAGGTTAGATTTTTAAGTTATGTAGTAACAGTTACATTAATGACACAAGGTCTACTGAACAAACAATCATAGCAATACAAGGACAGATGATGGAGGAAATAAGTTGTAGAAGAGCTATGTGAATTCGGGCAAGTCATTTGGCTTGTCTAGACTTTAGTTCTGAATTATTTAAAGAGGTGAAGGATGAAAACTTATCATAGAGATGTTCTAAGAATTGTGTATGGAAAGCAACTATTAACGTGTTCACACCAGTAATGACTGAAATTGAATGCATGGAAAGAAAAACTTATTAATGGGTACATAATGGAAAGATTATCCATCAGTAAAAGTTTTGGTAGGCACAAAGGAGGAATTCAAAATTACAAAATTTCTTAGGGGACAGGAAGGATGTGGTGGGGAAAGAAAGAAGTAAAACAAACATACCATTATCTACTTAGGCATCAAAGTTATCCTAAAAGAAAGTAAACAATTTTGCCTTGGTTTGTATCATCTAAGTTGGAAATAGGACACCCAAGAAATGATACCTCCAGAGGCTAGAGGACCATCAATAAGCATGCTGTGAGCAAAAGAGGAGTGAAAAAAAAAATTCTTGCAAAACATACAAAAATTAAAATCTCTAACAAAAAAAAAAAAGCCTCTTGATGCCAGCAAATGACATATCTTACCTCATTTCAAGTCACTTCATAAAGATACTAGAATTAGTGCTTGTGAAAACTAACTTCTGCATATTTTTCCAGTTACTTCAGATTCTCATGCTTAATTCTTTTCCACATCTAATTTTCACTTCTCCTTCCCCAAGAAAAAATGAAAGCAAAGAGAAAGCATTTATCAAACCACTATTTGGCAGACCCCACAGTGGCCACTGTTCATTTGTACCACTTTTGAAATCCATGTAACAATTTTAAACAAACACGAAACCCCCATTTATAGACAAGGAAATCCAGTTAAGGGGGCAAGGGCAGTGTCTGAGAGGTATTTTTAAAAAATCTGCACAAATTTTGATGTGCTTTCTACTTTGCTAGAGCAAAGCTCTAGTCTATATTCTGTAAAATTAGCCACCTGCTATTAGTAACATTTTCACTTTTTGTCTTCATTAAAAATGGAAAAGGAAACGCATTAAGAGAAACTGTACAGAGAAAGTTCCTGGCAATAAGAAATAGCTGGGATAAAATATCTTAACAGAATATGAATGACATTCGGAGTTTGATACGGGAAAGCCGAGGACACTGTGGAAAACCTTTAACTGTCTAAATATGAAAAACAGCAAGGATCTTCCATTTGTGCCCTGACCGTGAGCTTTTCTAGAGAAATCCTAGGCAGTGTTTGGGCTGACTTGTCCCTTAACAGCAGATGGAGAGTTAAGCGTTACTCCACAGCCATTGAATGCAAAACTGACCGTGTTCTTATCTGCGGATCCTACACCAAACGCAGTGGGCTGAGACGTGCACGCAAACCAACAGGTTTTCTGTCAAATAGGGGAACGAATTACAAAACCTAACGGCAGTATTAGCTCTCATGCAAACTTCCTGCCACGGGTACGCTATGAAAAAATTAAGTGCCGATCGCTCCAGGCACCCCTGGGCTCTCGGGCCCTCCTAGTAAACCATGCACTGGATTTTCCCAAGCCGGACCCCGAAAGTTGTACAAAATACATTCTCCAAATATGTCAAGCAGCCAGGAATGAGCTTAACTACAGTCGTGAGGTTAGGAAACCGCCACCCGTAAAGTGTCAAGAACACAGAACGGTTTTAAGAGTTTAAAAGAACAATTCTGCTCCAGGTTTGATTACCTCCACCCAGAAGTGGGCCAGCGGGGTAGGATAGCTTGAAGGAGGTGAAGGGAGTTTGGGAGGGGTGAGTCTTTTCAGTTTGAAAACCCGTCAAAGGGCACTTTTCCCTACAAACGCCACACGCACGTCCCCAGGGCTTCCCCTAGCCGAGGGCTACTTCCGAGCAGTGCGCCTCCCGCCCAGCCAGCCGCTCCCGCCTCTCCCGCGCCGGGACTCCCCAAAGGGCCGCCCAGGTCGCTCTCAAATCCCCGCCCCCTTGCTTTCCAACCGGCCTCACCCCTCTCCAAGTATCTGCGGCTGCAGTTATCTGGTTTTAATAAAACACGAACTGGTCCCGGGCTAGCGGGCTTCACTCGGGGGTGGGGAGTGGAGGGGGGGCTTCACTCGGGGGGAGGGAGGGCAGAGGAGGGGGCGGGGAAATAGAAAAGGCCGGAGGATCCCCGCTCCGCGAGCCCCGCGCCGGCGAAGGCGGGAGCCGACCCTACCCGCGACCCCTCTGAGGCTTTCTGAACTTCCCCAGGTTTTGTTCTTCCCAAAGGAGACGGTCTCCTCCTCAAAAAGTGCTTCCCCAGACCTCCCACCCGCGACTTCATCCCGATAGGGCGGCTGACCTGAGCGCACAAACCCATCAGTCCATCCCGGGGCTTCTCTGGGTACAGTGTGTGTCGCCGCGGTGCCTGTCAACGTGCAAAAGTGCCCCCCAGCTGTTCCACACGCCGAGCAGGTGCTACAGCATCGCGAGGGAAACTCCCGCGGCGACCGACCTCAGCCTCGGCAACGCGGGCAGCCGCCTCACGCCTGCGGCTCTCCCCGTGCCCGCCGTCCCTGCGCGGGGAGTCGGGCTGGGGACCCCGTGGCCCGCCCGGCTAGCGGCGGCGAGATACGCGGCGGGGCCGCGGGCCGCGCGGCAGTTATTAATCGGCACTGGGGTCGGAACCTAACGACGGTTCGCAGTCCTCGCATCCCGGCGGCGCGCTCACCCGGGTGTCATGGCCGAGAGGCGGCCCCCGGAGAAGTTTCTCGGAGCTGACGACTCACCTCCTATCCCGAGGGACAGCAGCGGCTTTGAGGAGCGGCGAGGCAGCAGCCGGAGTGCCGGTGGCCACTCGCAGCAGAGGAAGATGTGGGAGCGACGCTCGGGTAACGAGCCAGCGCCGCGATGGGAAGAGGAAGGCGCCGGGTATCTACAATCAGAACGTGGGCTGACCGTGACGTCACAATGGCGCGGCCAGCCAATCGCCACCCGAGGGCTGAATCAAGCGCTATGATGTCATGCGGTCCCGGAGCCAATTGCGAGACAATAGAACTTTCGTGATTGTAAATTCCAGAATCCGATGCAGCTGGGAGCCGAAGCTCGGGTTGGCCGGGTCTGGTTCACGTGTCTCTGGGCAATTTTATCCCCTTTCTTCCTAATAAGCCTGCGTGGAAGGCAGAGTCTGCGCAATAGCCGTACTGAAGTTCCTGATGCCCTGAACTCTAATTCTCTCAATGCCAGGCGTGACAGGGTTGCTTGGCCGCGTTTAGAAGGCAGGACCCCCTCTGGTTGCCCGCTCCTCTACGATTCTGAAAGGGATCCAGTTCTCCTCGGTTTTAGCTTAAAGGGTTAAATGCCCACAGAGACAACCGGAATGAAAGTCTGCGTTGAAGACAACAATCATAAAAACAATCAAAACTGATTGTATCAAAACTGATGGTATAGCTAACTCCGTTTTGTGAGATTTAGCAGTGATTTTTTTTGATGGGGGGAGGGGAGAAGGGTTCTGATTTTACCTTAGAGATCGTGCCCAATTCCATTTCTACTCCAGAAATAATTCTAAAGACTTGTCTTAAGCACTTAAGACAAAGTGCTTCACGGTCAGGGCACAAATGGAAGATCCTTGCTGTTTTTCATGTTTAGACAATTAAAGGCTTTCCACAGTGTCCTAGGCTTTCCCGTATCAAACTCCGAAATTAAGTCTCTCTCTTTGTGCCCTTTTGTTGTATATCTACTATTCCATGTCCATCTAACAAACTCAGTTCAGCCATTTAATATAGGCAAATTATTTCTTTTACATATTTACAGTATAATGATTACCATGTGCCCACTGTGTTCTAGGCACTGTGCCACTGCAGTGGGAATACAGAAATACACAAATAAATGAGATTTTTAACAACCAGGTGTCATTATAGTTTGTCAGGCACTGTGCTAGGTTTTAGGAATAAAAAAACTTCAAGGATTCCCACACCCTGGTAAAATGATACTGTCAGGAAACAACTACAATACAGAGTGGCAAATGCTACAATGGACACCAAGATTAAAGCATATTCTAGGGGAAGAGTTTGGCAATGACCTCTCCTTTGTTTTTCATCCTTTTTCCAGTTGCTGAAGGCCAGAGCTGTTTCTGCTGTTTGTCATGCTAAGCTCTGCCTTTTTAGGTTTTTCAATTTTCAAATTACAGTTGATATTCCAAAAATCACAAATTTTACATAACACCTGATCATTTTTATTGAGCTCACCTATCAATGTAATGTTTAAAGCCTATACTAACAAAACATTTGGATTTATTTTAAATTATGGACTCATATATATTAAAATATACCTTTATTTTAAATATTTTTTCATATTTGAAAGGAAAAGTGAATATAATGTTCTAATATTTTATTCTTTTCCCTCAAAAGACACCTTTTTATCTACTCCTTGGTAGATGATGGTACCTAGTCTGTGTGTCTGGGTTCCATTTTAGCATTCACCACTACATTAAAGTTATCTCTCAACTATTCCATCTTATTCAGCTATGGCTTGTATTTTAAACACATTTTTTCTCACATTATAAACTTGAAATGTTTTATTTTGTTAATTGTTCCTCTGCAGATCTTAACATAGTCCCTGGTATATTATAAGAGTTCAGTAAATATGTTCTGAGTGGTTGAATTCTTACTCCCACTCACTATCACTGTTATCACCCTGATGCTTCCATTTTCTATTTCAGAGTACCAACTCTCTATCAGATTATCATGTCCAGGATCTACTGACTCCTTTCTAACATAGGTTACTGAGGTCATGTTCTCATGCTTCCTCCAGTCAGAAACTTAGGATTCCCAATCCCCCCCACCCCCAGAAATACTCATCATAAGAAGTCCTAGGATTCAATGTTCAATGGTACCATTCAAGGAAAATGTTGTAGTTAGCATCAGAATCAAATTTCTTACCAATCTGGTTGATGCTGGAACCATCCCAGTCATTAGAACCAACCTCAAAAGTGAACACAGGTATAGTGCAGTCACAAAACCCTGTGGATTCTTGTTTCTTTGAAGTATTCATATGGTAATCCTCCAAGAAGTTAATGTTGTATTATCATTTATTTTATTCTCTTCTTCCTCCTCCTACTTAATTTATTTTTAACCTCTGCTGCCATTTTTCCTTCTGCTCTTTGTTTTCAGCAGTAGGCCCAAATCTCCTCCAACTACATAAGGTGCTTACTTTTTTTTTTTTTTAAAGATTTATTTTATTTATGCATACAAGCACTGGGGTACAGGCCAGAGGTGTGGGGGGGGTGAGAGGATTCACCACAGAGAGCAGGGAGCAGAACAGGCAGATCAATGGAAGTACACTGCTGAGGGGAGCAGCGGGCACAACAGGAGAGGTCTGCTGTGCCATGTGGGTCCCCTCCCTGGCTGGCAGCAGGGATTGAACTCATGCTGCAGTGGCTGCGGTTTGTTTCATAGTGCATTGCTTAACCCACTGTGCCACCAGGGGAGGCCCCAGGTACTTACTTTTAAATATAATCAGAAGTTATTTCAATAGTGCTTTTGAGAAATAATTTAACATCATGGGAGATTTGTTCTAATTTTACAGCATCTGCAGTTAATTAAGAAATACCCCTGCACCTCTGACCTACACCCCAGTTCTTCTATAAATAAATAAATAGATCTTTAACAAAAAAAGTTTTTCCCTAACAAAAAAAATACCATAAAGCAACTCTCCTGGCCCCCTGTGACTATGCAACTGCCTCTTTTTCTTTCTCTTTTTCCTAATAAACATGTTCCTTTAAAATGTAAAAGAAAAGAAAGAAATATCACTGAAAGTTTCATTAGAATATAATTTTAATTAGTGAGACTTGTTTCATTTAAAGATGAATTACTTGTTTCAATTAAAGATTAATAAAGAAATATTTGCATGACATAATGAAACCTGTATTTTGAAATACTATATAACTGTTTACTTGTAGACATTGACTAAAATATAGGCCAAATTTAAGGTAGTTTATGCTAAGGATTCTACTATGCACTATTCCCACACCCCATATTACTTTCCTTCTTTTCTAATTTTTATTTTCTGTTACTTTGTTGCCAGAGGGTTTCATTTGCCTGATATGTCTTTGCTACAAGCAGATAGAGATTAAAGGCAGTTCCTCTCCTCATTTCTTCAAGTCCTTTCCCACAGTTCCATCGTAACATTACTGCTACTTCTCTCCCTCACTGTTCAACAAAATGTACTGCATTTTATCTCTATCCCTGCCCTTTGTGTTTATCTTGATGAATGTAAACTATTTGAAGGCCCTTGGCTGGTCTGCCATGTTGTTTTTTCAGGGGCTTGCAGGACCTCTGGCAAATAGAAGATGCTCATATAGGTCTGCTGGATGAATGAACTATCTCTGGATTATATAGTCTTTTTCCTATTTCCATGAACAGTCTTTAGCAATGTATCCAGGCGAGACTAAGTAATGATTAGAGCTATGTCCTCAGTCCTCTCCATCTACATTTACTTCCAAAATAGTAATATTACCGCCTTTAGTAGTTTTGGATTCCATCTATATTGTGCTGACTCCTAGTTTTATTTCTTTAAGCCAATACTTTTTCCTGAACTCAGACTCACACACTTAACTCTCTACTAATGACTTCTCTCAAACTGGCATCATCTCACACTGAAAATTTTAAATGAACTCTTGATTTCTCCCAAACCGTCTCTCCCATGGTTTTTCCAAGCTTTGTAAATGAAAACTCCATTCATCCAGTTTCTTAAGCCAAATATTTTGAAGTTGTATTCAGTTTCCTGCTTTCTCTTATGACCTACAAGCACTCATCAGCAAAATCTTGCCTACTAGATCTTTAAAACATATCCAGAATCTATTTTCTTTTCACTATTTTTACTGCTACCACCAGTTTAAATTACTACCAACAGTTGCCCAGAATTTTGCAAAACATCCTAACTGGACCTCTACTGCTTGATGAGAGTAGACTAATACTCTGCTCTCAACCCAATAGCCCAAGTGATCCTCTTAAAAACAAACCAGATCATTTCACTTGTTGGCTTGTCTATCAACCTTTCTTCTCAGTAAAAGATAAACTCCTTGCAATAGCCTGGAAGGTCCTTCATGATATAGCATCATGCCACCTCTTTGAACTTCTAAAGCTACTTTGTCTTCTACCCACAGTGCCCTCCTTCTTAAACCTTGAGCATATTCATCTGCCTCGAGGCTTTGTACTGACTCTTCCTCCTTGTCTAAAATAATCTAAGTTAGAAACCTCCAAGGGTTGCACCCTTGCTTCATTCTGAGTTTTACAAATGTCTTCATTTTCTTAGGGAATTCACTATAAATTTTCAACATTATCCCCTCTGCCTCCCACATTCTAGAACACTCCTTCTCTGCCTTATTGTTTCTCCTTAGCACTTATCACTGACTGACTTACTATAGGTTTACTTTTAATATTTGCTTATCATCTTCTCTCCCACCACCCTATAAGCTCTCTGAGATTACAAACTTTCTTTGTTTACCACTGTCTATAACTCCACCATTTGGAACATGGGCGGGTAGGAGCATGCTATTCATTCAGTGTATTAGTGAGTGAATAAATGAAAGGAAAATCAAAATAAAATCAGTAAGATGTGCTTTATTAAAATTTTTTTATATTAACTTTATTTATTTATATATATATATTTGACATCGATTGTAATCACCATGTATTCCCCATCACCATATCACCAGTGCACCATCACCTCAGTCCCCCATGCTCCCGTCTACCCTACCCGCAACCCTCCCCCTCTTTCCTCCCCACCAGGTATCCCCAATTTGTCCTTGTCTTTTCATTTTTGTGTCTTTATTGTTATTATTATTGTTGTTGTTTTTATTCCTTTCCTTGATCCTTATTTGGTTCCCTTATATTCTTCTTAAGGGAGGAACCAAGTAAGATGTGCTTTTATTAGGCACTATTTAGCTGAAACTTAAGCCTAAGAGAAAGAAAATACCAACTATAATAATTTTTAAATTTTTATCTAGGGGTATTAATTTTCTGTTGCCCATTATGCTAAAGATAGTAAGTTTTTCTTGCCACCTTTTGAAAAATTTGAAGTCTGAAAAATTAGCATGCCCCAAAACAATATTTAACACTTAAAACATGTTAAAAAGGAAGGAAACTGCAACTATAGTTATGACAAAAGAGAGATATCATTGTCTGAAATTGGAATGAATTTGGAATAACTTTCTTTTCTATAAATGTATCAGTTATCCTGAAGCAGAAATAGTTTTCTTAAAAACTATTGTGCTATTTAGTTCAATAATGAATCAAATTTGATACCTCTTCTTTTTCTTTTTTTTACTTATAAATTTCTAAGTCCTTTTCCAATATACTTTCATTTTGTCCAGTCAGCACCATAATGAGATGAGAAAACTGAGCCACAGAAAAGTTAAATGATATGATTGAGGCTATAAAGCCCATTATTACAGAATTCAGATTGTATTCATGTCTCAGTTCTCAGTTTTTCAAATACTAAGCTATGTTGAAGATTTTAAACCAGAATACATTATCAATGTGCCCTTTATTTTGCTGATTACCAAAAGATAAATTTCATAATTGATTTATTTAATCCTAGAACATATTAGAAGATAATGATTTCTAGCAACTACACAAGAGAAAATGATATGCAAGAGCAAACTTCTGGTTTAAGACTATGTCCAATTAGCCAAGGGTAGTGATAGCTATGTGGTTTCTGTTTTAGAGCTGCTGATATAGTACAGAATATGTTTTCTCCTGATTCTATCATTTGCAGAACAAGTTCTACACAAACTAGCCCCAAGTGATGTAGCATTTCTAGGTCATGTGATGTTTTTGTTACCTGCATAATATGTCATGAAAGGCCTTGCTTTTGTGCACCTACAGTTATTAGGACTTGCTCTGACATGTCATACACAGGTAGTGCAATTTCTTTTAAAATGTCAGTTTCACTTTTTTTTTTGCAAATAGTGATAGTGGTTTCCTAAAACGCAAATTAAATTCTGTAAGTGTATGCAGTAGATCGATTATTTTTGCAAAGTATTGCTTGGCATCTAACTATGACATAAATTTTACTTTCAAATTCATATATTTCCTAATGTCAGGTTCGCTGACTCAGTTTCCATTTAGTTTAAATACCATAATAGTATTAGTCTCTAATCTTAATGACAAGATTAGAGGGCTATTAGATCTGCCTTCTATCAGATTTATTTCAAGAAAATGAACAGTTTTACAACCTAAATGCCCAAAAACAGATGATTGGATCAGGAAGATGTGGTACATATACACGATGGAATATTATTCAGCAATCAAAAAAGATAAATAGAGTTATTCACAGGAATATGGATAGAGCTGGAAGGGATTATGCTCAGTGAAATAAGTCAGAAGGCAAAAGAAAAATACCAGATGGTCTCTTTCCCCCCTAGGAGGAATATAAGGGAACCAAATAAAGATCAAGGAAAAGAATAATAACAACAACAATAATAATAATAATGAAAACACAACAAAAACAAAAAGACAAGGATAAATTGGGGACACTTGGTGGGGAAAGAGAGGGAGAGGGTTGAGGACAGATAAGAGCACAAGGGACTGAGGTGATGGTGCACTGGTGAAATGGTGATGGAGAATACATGGGGATTACAATTGATGTCAAATATATATAAATAAAGAAAAAAGATAATAAAATGAACAGTTTTAAAACTTTAAAAATTGTGAGATACTTTATACAAATAAGCCTAAGGCAATTTTATGTTGTTTAAAGTCTAAAAATAGAACATGCAATAAATGTTATTACTTTTTGTAGGGTAAAGGTTGATCAGGTCTTTCCACCCTCCCACCACTGATGATGGACACCTGTGGTGCTGCGAGCATTCCAGGGTGGGCATGCGCAAGTGGGTGCACCTGTGTTGGACACAGGCATAAATGGGCGGCGTCATGAGGACACCAGGACTGTGAGAACTGTGAGGACCAACAGACAGAACTGTGAGGACCGGTCGACTGACAGTACCAGTGAGAGAAGCAGCAGCCGAGAGGGTGAGATCCGGCCCCCATGCCTGCCATGTACCTGGCCACCTCTACTAAATAAAGCCTAAAAGCCACCGAGGGCTCTGAGACTCTCCCTCCTTGATCCGTCTGCCCAGAACCATCCCGAACCTGCCTCCAGCGCCCCCATCCTGCCACTACACTTTTCCATTTTGTTGATCAATAAGTTTAACTTCTATACAGTCTTTATATACTACATAATCTTTTCATTTTCTCTCTACTTTCTGCCACCCTTTTTACTTTTTCCTGAATGTGACCTAGATCATAATGTTTCTTTGCTATTCTTCCCACAACCAGAACACATTGTGCAGGCTTTTGTTTTATCTTTTACAATATTAATATTGTAATTATTTGCTTATGTCTCTCTTACCCAACTCAAAGCCAAAAAATGTGTCATTCATCTTTGCTCCTTTAGCATGTTACTATGCCAGGTACATAATAGGAATTCAATAAATGTTTATTGAACTAGGTTCTCAAAAGCTCTCTTTATAATAACAGTAAATGAGACATAGACTGTTTTAGGACATGTAAGAAAGAGTTTTAGACTTCCAAATTCATTTCTTCAGCTTATTGTGCTTTGATAATATGGAATTGTTGAAATTGCTTCCAATTATCTCCAGCACCTGTTTTGATACCTGTGGGCTGGACCTAACAATTTCTCCTGATAAAAAGAACATGGCAAAAATGGAGTGACACTTCCAAGATTAGGTTAGAGAATAGGTTCCTTCTCTGTAGAGCCACTTGGCTTACATACTTGGCCAAAGCAAGCCACCATGGTGGAGATGTTTGCAAGACAAACTAAAGGTAGCCACTATCCAATAAACAGCAAGTTTGGCAATCCTCAGGAGACTGGATCCTGCTTATTACTACATGAGTAAACTTGGACATCATCTTATCTCTATACTCTGCACAGCCTGGATAAGCATGAACAAATGTCTACAGTACTGGGCTAATTCATGGTTTATAAAAAAAAAAATGACTTAAAGATAAGTCATGATTTTTAAGGATTCTTTCTACAGGCCCAGTCACTATCTTGATTATAGTCTATGAGAAACCCTGAAGCAGACAGCCCAGTTATATAAATAATGCCTCACACTCACAAAATCTTTATGAGACAATGTATTGTGAAGTAGTAGATAGTAACAAAGGTAAGAGCAATATTTGTACTTTCAAAAACAGAATTAGCTGGGTAATTTGTGCTTTCTGTGCTACTGAAATCATGGCAGGTCCAGAAACTGATGCCCAATTCATTTCACCGATATTAAAAAATATTTCAACCCTTCCTCTCACAGGTAGAATGAATTATTTGCTGACCACATTTGGAGGAATTGTTTTAAAAGTCTTATACTTCAAGTTAAGGTTCAAAAGAAAAACAAAACACCTCCAGCTGTGAAACCAATATATATGTTTGTAAAATTCTAAATTGAATCTTACCTGTTCAATCCCATGTCTGGAGAAGTTTATGTGGACTCATATAGCAAATTTGTACTATAATTTATGACCTGGAAAATGAGAAAAACAATCAAAATATCTAAGTTTATTTACTTATCAGAATAATAAAGGTATAACTGGTTCCTTGATAAATATGTAAATATTCCAGTTGCAAGTATTGCCTTTTGTAATATGGTTTTTCATCATCAGAAAAATATTTACACGTGGGGTTATTTTGCCAAATCTCAAAGGTAGGTGAAATTCAAAAGGACTTAAGGGCAGGCTACTATGTAAACAAATTAAGCAACCTTTTCACTGAAAGAGGGCTTATTGGGAAGGGACCATCATGTCCCCCAACATCAATAAATATTTTCTTAATTCAGGAAGCTCATAGAGTACTTCAAACTTTCACCTCATTAATTACTTTGAATTAAGTCATTACAGGTCACCATTAAATATAAAACAAACAGATTTTTATGAAAAGAATAATGCATTGTGTATTTTCACTCACGAGTGGCTAGGCTCAATTAATTTATTGGATCAGCCAATTAAGAAGTAACTAAGATTGAAAGCCTGGAAAGTTGGGTAGTGGTTAAATCATCAAGAAGAATTCCCAAAGAGTGGGACAAATATAAAAGGACAAAACTGATATTCAGGAAACATTCAGGAATGGTCTATTCACTTTTTTAAAAGTAATCCTCAGCCCCTAGCAAGGTATCTGCTATGGAAGACAATCCATGCTAAGTATATACTTACTAAATTTTCTTTGGGGACCTGTTATATGTCAGGAATTGAGATAACAAAACTGCAACTTGGTTTAAAAAGTTAGGTGTCTTAAGGGGGGAGGGGGGAGAGAAAGCCTTGTCGGAGACCATAAGAAAATTTGAGCGCAGCAGGGCCTTTGCAAAAGTTATATCCCCGACCCAAAAGTGTTCACCTACCCACCCTTATGCACGTTTCAGAAGTAACCTTTTCACCTGGGTTTTACCTATTTCCCTAGCTAAAATTGGTCTCTCTTTTCATTTCTCTTGCTTTGGCCACGAGTTCATACTTTGTTCAAAGCACTTTTCTCGATCTGTAGTTGTTTATCTTTTTTTACCCCCATTCTCTTCAATTAGCTTTTAACTTCAGGACGGCAAAAACAAGTCGATCTTGCCCACTGATTTGTGGCAGGTTTCAAGTAAGCGTGCATTAGACATTTGTTGAATGACCGAATCTAAAATACGAAGTCAAAAACAAGGTATTGGTGTTGGGACGGGAAAAAGCCGCGAGTCGAGGCATGGATGTCCAGACATGGATTCCAAACACAGCTCTTCCTCGGAAAGGCAGGGCCATTTTAGCAGTGAGGGTTCCAAGTAACCAGGAGGGATCCCCAGGGGCTGAGACACCCTTTATCACGGTGCGCGTAGCTTCCTCTGGCCCCTACACCCGCGCTGCCGAATGTAAACTGGAGCCCCTCCGGGTCCCCACACTTCCGGGGTCCAGGAAGAGGGCGGCTGGCGCCCGCACACTCGCGCACTGTCCGGGGACCACAGCCCACCCACTGGGACCCCTACTACTCCGCCCTTGAGAGCCGCAGACCGCTAATTGTCCGCAGCCTAGGGCGAAGCCGCCGCCGCCGCCCTACGCCCCTCCGCCGCTTCCCCCTTCCTCGCATCCCGGCCTCCCCGCCTGGCTCTCCCGCCGCGGTCACCCCATTCATCCCGCGGCCGCACCCGCCAATCACCGCGCACCAACAGCGCCGCATCTGGCGATGGGGCGGGGCCTCGCCAGGCGCGCGCTCACCCCTTCCCCGCCCTGAGCTCGCGCCAGGGCCGGGGTCATTCCCGGGCAGTGACCGGACCTGGTCCGGGCCCTGACCGGACGGTGGACTTGGGATGGGGGTGAGGAAAGTGCCGAGTGAGCCTGAAGAGAAGAGTTGCGCGACCGCACTGTAGAGTCCTGGGGTTGGAGATGGCCGCGGCCTTCGGGGAAAGAATAGAAAGTGGCCCTGACTCCCCGCGGTCCCCTGCCCTCTGATCTAGAGCCCGGAGCTTCCAGATTAAAGCGTAGGCCGTTCCCAGTCCCGAGGCACTAGGCTTGAACTATGTGAGCTGGGAGAAAAGGGGGGCATGAGGCAGCAAGAAAATGTATCTTCAAAAAAAAAAAAAACCAAAAAAAAAAAAAAAAGAAAAAGTATNAAAATGTATCTTCAAAAAAAAAAAAAACCAAAAAAAAAAAAAAAAGAAAATGTATCTTCATGGGGAGTTCTTCCCTAGCCTGGTGCTTCGAAGGGCCTCTTTAGAGAGAAGCCTTAAAAATAATTACTCATCTTTAACAGTCATTTTTTATAGCTCATGAATTAGCCTGGCACTGTAGACTTTTGTTCTTGCTTATCCGGGCTGCCCCGATTAAGGGTGAAACAAAAGAGGCTCCCGTTGAGGTTGAAATAATATTTACTTTGTGAATCTCATAAGCTCCTCTCCTGCCACAGAAAAACCCTTAAAGGCACAGATACTTGCACTTTTCTTTTAGTCCCCTAACCAGTCTGAAGGAATAGGCATTACCCCACATTTTATATGTGAAAACAGGCTCTGAGATTAATCCGTCCATTTATAAGCAGCAAAGTTTAGACCTTTCCCCACATCCCCCTAGATCATGAAATGCCAATCCACAATAAAAGGAAAGTGGAAAGGAATCCAGTCAGTGCTTTTGGACTCCTTAGCGAAAGACTCAGAAGGGTGTAGTGCAGCACCTTTTGGAGATGCGCTTTGCAATTGAGAACTCTGTTAAGTGCATAGTTTTTATATGAAAAATGTGAAGTGTGGGAGAGTTCCTTGGAGTTCTAAAGTGCTAGGTCACACATGGGCTGATGTCTTTCATAACCTTTCAGCCCAGCCTGAAGCAGCTTCATAGCTAAGTATTGCTAACCAGGACTTAGCTTCACAGTTAAGTATTGCTAGAGGACTGCCCATATCTTGTCCAGGGACGTCAATCTTTGTGGCAAGCAGAGTACAGAAAAATTGGATCAAAGACAGCTAGTTTGGTCACTGAACGCTTTTGCGGGGTAAGAAGTAATAAACTATGATCAGACCTTTAACTCAATCCAGTGTCTGCCTGTAGGCACATGAAGATGGGTGTGAAACATTTCCCACGTGCTGGAGAAGACTGCAGTTGGGGTGAGGCACAATAGTGAGTGTATGAATAGCTAGTAAAGGAAGTGTTAACAGATAAATACAAGGCAGAAAAAAAATTAGGATAGTTGTGATGAGCTTTGATCAGCATAGGTCAAAGTGCAAAGGAAGGAAAGGAAGTCCTGTAAAGGGGCTGAGGAATCAAGACATTGTTCACTAGCAGCTAGAGAGACCTTTGAAAAGAAATGCAACCCAATATCCTTAAACATCCTTTAATTGCTTCCCATTGTACTAGGCACAAAATCCTAAATCCTCGCTATGCCATAAAGACCTGCATAAGCTGAGTCCCCCTGACCTGCCCGTCCTCCCAGAGTATAGATCACCACACTGGTCCCTCTGCTGCATCTCTTTGTTTTTCACCCCAGCCTCACCACTTCACTATTCTGACTCTGGGCTCTAATCCCAACTCATTTGTCCTATCTCAGCTTCCGAATGTGTCCTCTGAGAAGCTCCCTTCCTATACTGGCCCACTCTTATAACTCTCCTTAGATCCTTTTCTTTTTTCCCCCATGCAAATAACAAATTTTAAGATTTTGTTATTTGTGTGATTATCTCTTTGACATCTGCCTGTTCTGCCATCAGATAAGACTTAAAACAGGACTGATCCCACAGGACTTAAAACAATTCGTAACATGTTTAATTATTGTGCAATTATTTGTTTTAGGTTTTCTGATCCTACCTGTTTTTGGAGTCAGTACAGACGTGGCTTTGTTTCCCCTTTTATCCAGTGGTTAGCACATTGCTTGGCACATTGTCAGTGCTCAGTAAATATTTGTTGAATCAGTTCAGGATCAGTAGGTCTTATACCTACATGTTGGGAAATTCTGGGAGGCAAGCTGTGTAAGGTAGGATGGAGCAGATTGGGATGGACCAGAGAGAGACACTTTTGCTCTATTGACTAGATGTTTGTTGTTCCATTTTACTAGAGATTGTTCTCCCCACTGTAATGGAGTAACGTGGGGTAAGCCCAGCGTGATGTTCCTTAATTGTTGAAGGATCAAATGAATACCAGGTGTGAAAGGTCTCTCTAATCTTAGGTGAGAGGCACAAGTAAGGTCAATGAGAGCTATAGGGTTTCTTTAGTGTGTTTGTGGTGGGACTTTCCGTATGCTCTGACTTCCGCAGGGAAGCTCAAGCTTTGGGGAGTTTTCTACCAGCCTCATATTATTTATCTTCTATAGAAAATTGTGAGAAGGGGCCTCCCTGGTGGTGCAGTGGGTTAAGCAATGTACTATGAAGCAAACCGCAGCCACTGCAGCATGAGTTCGATCCGTGCCGCCAGGTAGTAGATCTCTCCTGCCTTGCCCGCTGCTGCCCAAGCAGTGTGTTTCAGTCAGTATGCCTTTTCTGCTCCCCACTCTGTCTGGTGAATCCTCTCACCTCCCGTGACACTGGCCTGTACCCCAGTTCTTGTATGCATAAATAAATCTTTTAAAAAAATTGTTGAGAAGGATCATTGTAAGGTAAAGGTTGATCAGGTCTTTCCACCCTCCCACCACTGATGATGGACACCTGAGGTGCTGCGCGCATTCCAGGGTGGGCATGCGCAAGTGGGCGCACCTGTGTTGGACACAGGCATAAATGGGCGGCATCATGAGGACGCCAGAACTGTGAGGACCAACTGACAGTACCGACGAACAGCAGCAGCAGCGAGAGAAGAAGCAGCCGAGAGGGTGAGACGCACCAGGGGCTGGGAGGGCTGCCAGCCTCCCAGCCCACCGGTACCCATGCCTGCCATGTACCTGGCCACCTCTACTAAATAAAGCCTAAAAGCCACCGAGGGCTCCGAGACTCTCCCTCCTTGATCCGTCTGCCCAGAACCATCCCGAACTTTGCTCCAATGCTCCCATCCTGCCGCTACAATCATCCATTATGACTCTCTGATACCACAAGTATAGAATCTATTCCTCTACTTTAAGATTCATATGGCGTTGTATATATTAGTAACTTATTATAGTGATTTACTATTCTTTCCTTTTTTTCATAAGAAAAAAGTAAAAAAGAAGTCTTAATAATAACATGCAAACCTCCTGTATATATGTGTCAGTTTTATGACACATAAATGAACTTACCACTCTATGAATTTACCAGTTTGTTTATTCTACTGATGAAGTTTGGGCTATTATGAATGCAGTTTCTGAATATCATTATACACAACTCTTTGTAGAACTATATTTTCATTTCCTTTGGAAAAACACTAGAATTGAAAATGGTAGGTTATAGGATAAATGCATATTTAGCTTTTTAAGTAACTTTTCAACAGGTTTCAAAGTGTTTATACAGTTTTACATTCCCGCTAACAATGATGAAAGTTCTGTTTGTACTGTAGGGGCAGGAAGACAAAAGGCAGGTTTCTCTTGGCGACTTGAGCAGACAGGTAAAGGAGTCCTGGAGCCCTCAGTGGCTTTTTCAGGCTTTTATTACTCTTTCTACAGCATGTGTAGTGAGGCAACCCAGTACACGGCCAGCTGGCAGAGAGGCGGGAGGGAGTGGGACTGAGGGGCCAGGAGGCTGGCAGAACTCTTAACCCCTGGCGAATATTCACTCTCTCTGGGTTCTCTGGTCTCTCATGCCTCTACTCTGCTGCTATATCTCTTATGTTGATGCTTCTGCTCTTATGTCTCGCTTACGATTTTTGGCGTCCCCGTGAAGCCACCTTTACATGCCCCATGTCTCAGTCCAGGTGCGCCCACCTCTGCATGCCCACACCCCATTCTGGGTGCCAGCCATCAGGCATGCACGCAGGGGTCCATCATTGATATTAATGGTGGGAGGGTGGAAAAACCTGATAAATTGCATTTACCTTACATGTGCCATATACTTATTAACATTTAATGTTTTCAATTTTTTAAACTTTAACTATTCCTAGTGAATTTGCCAAGATATCTTATTATGGTTTTAATTTGCATTTTCCCAACAACTATTTCTGTTGAGCACTATTCTGTTGTGCTTATTGGACATTCATACACATTCTTTTGTCCAATTCTTTTGCCCTCTTGAAAAATTGTGGGGTTTTTTTTTGGTCTTTTTATAATTGCATTATGGGAGTTCTTTATATATTCTGGCTAAAAGTCCCTGGTCAGATTTATGTGTTAGGAATACTTTCTCCTGGTCTTTGGTGTGTATATTCGTTTTCCTAATGGTATCTTTTTAGGAGTAGAAGTTTTTAATATTGCAGACCTGGTTTATCATTTCCCTTTGTGGTTTACATTTTGTGTCCTCTCTGAAAAAGGAAAACTGCCTAGCCACAGTTATGAAGATAGTCTATATTTCCTTCCTTTTAAAAGTTTAGCATTTACATGATGATGTAAAAGACATAAATGTAAAAAAAGGAAAATATCCCAAATAACAAATTATAAAAAAAATATTGATAAATATTACATTGGTGAGACTCAGAAAATAGGCCCTCTCCTAAACTGTTGATGGAAAATTAAATTAATACAACCTCTAAGTAAGGTCATACTAATTTAAATGTGAACATGAATGGCAAAAGAAGTTTAGTGCTAACATATATATCCTGAATTAACTTTTGCACATGGTTTGAGAGTGAAATTAAAGGTTCTTCCACCTCTCCAATGTGGACACCCATTTGTTGCAGCATTATATATGAAAATAGTTTCCTTTTTGCATTGATTTGCTTTAATGTTCTTGTGGAGAATCATTTTACTGCAGTGTATGTGTAGCTTTATATCTGGACCTATTAGATTAAACTGGTTGTCTATTCTTTTATTAACATTGTACTATCTTTATTACTCTAGTTTTATGATAAGTCTTGAAACCAGATATCATAATTCCTTTCACTTTCTTCCTTCAAGATTGTTTTGGCTATCTAGGTAATTTTCATTTCTATATAACTTTTACACTCAGGTTACCAATATCTGGAAAGAAATATGAGGATTTAATAGATTTAAAAACAACAAGTCACTCTCCTTGGCGCTATTTAAAGATTTCTATATCAAGCTGTTTTTTATTTTAATTCCCAAGGCTAAAGAACTGTGGCTAAACTCTAGATATTGCTCAGCTGTGAAATTTAATCCTATCAGCAGTTTTAGGGGAAAAGTAGTAGGAAGATACTGGAGAGTTGGGAAATATACGAGGGAAAGACTGTAAAAGTATAGAATGAAGCGCTGAGTTGCAGTTGAACTTTTTTGAGGGGAGGAGCGATGTCTTGGTGGGTTAAACTTCTAAGTCCCTGCTTAATCAACAGAGTATGTTAAAGTGACCCATTAGGGATTCTTTGCCAATAGTAGCTATTGGCTTCACTTCACCACTACAACAATATTACACAGAAAATAGTAAAGTCATGGAAACTATTTTTTTGTCTCTATACTTCACTCTGACCAGATCCAAAAGTTTGTATTGACAGAAGTTGGAAGTTTAGAAATTTACTTGTTACCAGTCACTTAGTTCTCTCTAACCTCACTCCTGCCTTCTTGTAATATTATGTACTTCTAGAATATTATTTCCACAGCCATTACTGTCATTGCTTTTCAAAAGTAAACGAAAGTCTAACAGGTAAATTGAGACAGATGTTTCTCCAATCTCAGTCATTCTCCTTTACTTAATATCAATCTTTGATACTTATAATCACAGTTTTATCCCCTAAAACTAGAGCATAGTTTAATCATTGTATTTTATATTGTGTGAAGCAGCCACTTCACTTCTTAGAATCTGATACACCTAAGAAAGCAAACATTGTTAAAAAAATGAACAATGATGTAAAAGATACATAAATTTAAAAAAATCAAACAAACAAAAAGAATCTATCTTAATGTTTAATAATAACTCTGAGCATAGGTCACCAGCAATGGGATGTAGTAGTAGTCAGTCTCATCAAGCACTTATATAGTTCATCAAAATATAGGCATGTTTTAAATAAAAACAGATTTTTTTAAAAAACAAATTTTAAACATGAATTGCAGAACAAGGATATCTTTAAGACTACAATTAAGGAAGAATAACTGAAGAGAAAAAGGGGAAATAGTAAGGAAAAAAGATTTCTAAGCTGTGTATATATTACATAGTACTAATTTTCAACAACACATATACCTCTTATGATAGTTAAGCCCTCCCCAATAGATATAATGAACATATTGTAGTCCAGAGACTACTTAATGTCTGAGGCATTAACATTTATACCTATTATAAAACCTGACCACATTTATATCTCCTTTTTCCATTTATATCTTGTGTCATTCCCCACTTACCCATTAGCCCTCCTTCTCCTTGACTTCTGTTGATATTGCTCTTTCAACTATCTACTTTTTCCCCTTCCAATTTCATTCCCTAAATATCTCCCTACATACTATATTGTTTCCCCCTATTAGACTGCAAACTCTGTGGGGGTAATAACCATGTGTATTCTAGTAATGACCATGATCTCAGGTTTTACTAAGTGTATGACAAATGAGATTCTTAGCAAAACATTGTTGAGTGAAGAAATGAAAAACATATGCTATCTAACATATGTAGTTCCCTTTCTATCTTATCTATTGAAATTTAAATCTTGCCACACTTACTTCTATTTATCTGGACTAATGTCAAGACAGAAACTATTTTACTTAAACATAAGCATACTTTAGAGTCTACCTTCATAGAAAGGATGCTTTCTTATTTTGTAATACTGGTTTAGAAATGGTAAATAATTCAAGGTTGTACATATGAATAGTTTGAGGACATACTTATATTTATGTTTCACTTTACAGCTTTTTATTGAGCTGATTTTTTTTCTATCACCATCTTTTATACTCTTTTCACCCTGCCTCCTCCGTTCTAACCTCAGAAACCTTGTTTATTTATTCATGTTTGGTAACTTTTATACTTATTTTCCTTGTTGAATTATCTCCTATGTCAAATAATCCAGTATTTGTCTTTATCATTTGGACTTGTTTTACTACATATAATTCCATCAAACTCCTTCCATTCTGCTATAAATGGCAATCTTTTTGTTCTGTTTGTTTTGACTGAATTGTATTCCATTGTGTGGCTATACCATATTTTCTTGTTCCAATCATAAATGTTAAACCTTTTCATCAACTTTCAACTGTTTCCTACAGTGCTACACCATTTTACATTTCACCAACAGCATGTAAGGGTTCCATTTTCTTCACATGCTTTTTCAGTACTTGTTATTTACTTATTTATCTGTTTTATTATACCCTTTCTAGTAGTTAGGAAGTAATATGTCATTGTGGTTTTGATTTGCATTTCCCTAATGACTTATGCTGTTGAATACCTTCCCAAGTGCTTATGGACCATTTGCATGTCTTCTTTGGAGAACTATCTACGCAGATTCAGCTGGAATTTTAATAGGATTTTCACTGAATTTGTACACACAGTCTACTAATTTAAGAGAAAAATAATGTAGTAGCTAAAATGTAGTGATTTGGGGATAGGATGAAATGACACTGCCCTGTGACAGCAGGGAAATTGGTGGGGCTTTATATGTTACCTGTGTTGGACACAGAAAATTTCTTATCTAGAGTAAGGACGATACATGCTAAGAAGTTACATGGGTGGACAGGGCTGAACATTTTCTGTTTTCCCCTCTAGATGCTTTCTCATCCTTTTTCCATATTAGTCTGGACCATAGGAGACCAACTTTTTGTGGGTTGCATTAATCAACTCTCGTCCTCTGACTCTTCCTCTTTCTTAAAATAACACTGCATTGGGCCTCCCTGGTGGCGCAGCGGGTAAGCAATGCACTATGAGGCAAACCGCAGCCACTGCAGCACGAGTTCAATCCCTGCCGCCGGCCAGGGAGGGGACCCACATGGCGCAGCAGACCTCTCCTGCTGTGCCCGCTGCTCCCCTCAGCAGTGTGCTTCTGTTGATCTGCCTGTTCTGCTCCCCGCTCTCTGTGGTGAACCTCTCACCCCCCCCACACCTCTGGCCTGTACCCCAGTGCTTGTATGCATAAATAAATAAATCTTTAAAAAAAAATAACACTGCATTATAACATTATGTAAGTTTCATCATTGCCTGCTGACTCTTGGATGGATTCAGTGCAAGGAGGAACCAGAAAGCGTTTAGAGGATAGAAAGGAATAGATTAAGCTATACACAGGCTCTTCTCTGCTAAGGATTGGCAGTGGTTATGCTTTTCTTATCAAAATCCAGACTCTTCCCTGTGGCTCACACTCTCCTATAGCAACAGAAATCTCATTCTGATAATCAGTCCATCTCTTTACCTTTATAGGTCTAAGGGATCTTGTGACTTCCTGCTCTTGCTTCACTCTTCCTTAATGTTTCCACTAACCCTGCCTAAATTTTTATACACAGTATTCCTCTTTGTCCTCATTTATCACCTATTTGTGTAGTGGGCCATCTACTTCCTGTCTGCCCTGATAGTACAAAATGGAAAGATTTACAAAATATATTGTTAAGTCAAAAGGGTAAAACAGAGCAGAATACTATTGAGGTAAATAGTATTCTTTTATTCTTATAAAAGAAGGGATGTGTAGAATATTGAATTAATAATTAAGTTTAACTTCAACTGATACTACTCAAAAAGAATAAAACTCATAGAAATTTATTTCTCTTTCTATCTGGTGGGGGGGATAGGCTCTGCTGCTTGACAAACTCAGGTTTCCTCTAGGCCTTCCATCCTTAGGATATGACCTGTCCTCAGTCCAAGGAAGCATCTCCTCTCTAGGCAACAGAATGGAGAACGAGAAGGGACCCAGGGCATCCACCAAGGAAATTTCCTGGAAGCTGCCACATAGTCCTATTTAGACACTCCCTATAGATAAGAGGATAAAGGAAAAAGCCCTTTGCACATGGTGTCAATATACTTAATGCTGCTCAATAGTACTTTTACAAATGATCGAGCTGTCAATTTTGTTCATATTACTGCAAATTTTAAAAAGTCAGTTTGGCCCCCAAATGTAACCTAGTCACAGTGTATTATCTCAGTAGATTCACCAGTCTGACCCAAACTCCCAGGAGAGGGAAGTGCACAATAATGAGTATTATTTGGGGGTTATCTTAGAAGTCTACCTAACACATGTAGGACTAAAACAAGTCACTTGTTTGGAGACCTTTCCAGCCTTCTTCTCCCCAGAGATAAGCTTTGGAGATACTGGATTCTAGTTTATTTTAAAAAGACAGAATTTCCTTCTTTCATAATCGTCGATAGTACTGGTCCAAATAACCTTCTTTTTGGTGCAAACTTATTTCGCTGAGTGTAATAGCTGTTCATTCTTTGTGTGGTCTTTGTGTTAGATTGACCAGCTGTGGTAGCTATGTGTGCATCTGCCTGAGATGCTCATCGAAGTCTGTCTGGGCAAATCTCACTTTTAGTGAAGGGATATTTTCTTAAGAGTTAGTGATTTGAACACACATAACAAAGAGAGGGGGTGGTGAGGCCTCGGAAACATTGTTTCCAGCACTTATAACTTTGTCCTAGAGCAAGAGGATGAAACAATATTCATGAGAAAATCTGAACTTAAATCATATAATGCTAAAGTAAATACTCCTAGAGGGTTAGAAGCTGTAGAGGATTGTGAATACTGTATTATATGCAGCAAAGATACACAAATGAAGGCATAATGGATAGTTTGCAAAGAGAACTTAATTTAATCATAGTGTATAAAGTATAATTTAGCTGTAAGAGAGGGAGAGAGTAAACCAAGCAGTTAAAACTTAATTTATAGCATCTAGCATTCAGAAGCAAAGGAAAAAAATCTTGCATATATGTTTTTGAATGTATAATGTATCAAAGAGAGCAACTTCTCTAAACCTTCCTCTTAAATAAGTCAGAAAATGAACTTCAGTTTAAGGAACATACCAGCTGCCCACAGTTTTTCCATCTCAACACTTATCTAGTGTCCTCATTTTTGGAAGTCAAATGACAAATCGATTTTTTTCATGGAAAAGGAAGATTAGCATAGCCCCTTTAATAATTTGGATAATTAACCTGTTAGATGACCCCAAATTTCACTCAACTCAGTGTTCCCAAAACACAAGGAAATCTGAAAGACCATTTTTCTCAGTAAATGAAAAATCCGAAGAGACTGTCTCTTGACTGTTTGCCTGCCCACTTAGCCAAAGCCAGAAGAGAACACCTGAGCTAGAAAGTAGAGGTAATGCCTTTCCCTAGACAAAACACCATCAATTTTCAGGAATACTCAGCGATCGCTTGCTGAGCACATAGTTTCAAAGCTATTCTTGCCAACTAACCACTTTGGTGATTTCAAGCACTACATAGATTGGTTCTTTCTTTTGTCAGTGAGGGCCATCCCATTTCAGACCAGTCTTTCACACTGAGAAATGGAAATAGACTAATGAAGTGTCTTAATTGGTCCTGATTGTGGGAGTTGCTGATGGGCACTTGTCTCCGCAGAACAATCTGCCTATGATAAGGAGCCAGGCCGTATGGTTTGTGGACAAAAACATTACAAATTCCCTACCCTGAATCTTAAATGATCGATTTCTCCTCTGGCTTATCTGAGGGATCTTTGAGCAATTGCTAGACTCCAGGAACGTTGTCCTAGCATATCAACACTTTAAAGGGTTTCTTCCCAGCCCTATCCGAGGCTCTGTATATCATATAAGGAAGCAAAGAGGCATTTAGATCAACAAATATATTTTTTTTCTAAAAACCATTCTTTCTCAAGCACCGCTGGAACTGGAACCTATTGTCTGTTTGCCTGGATTTCGTTCCTATTGATTATGTGTGTAGTTTCCCAGCCTGCTCTGTGGGGGTCTTTCCCAGCTGTTAGTCCATCAAGTCTCACCATTCAGCTCTTGTGGCTGCAGGTCTGGAATCCAAAATGTCATGGGGTGGGCTGGTCTGAGCGGGAGACCCATGGTTTGCAATTTTCATTACTGATAAATTGCTTTTTGGAGGCACTAGATTTATGTTCCAGGTCCTAGCTATGTTGGAAAGCAATTTCTACACTTTTTGGGTTATCAGTTCAAGGATGCTTGAAGAGCAAACAAGCTGGGAAGTTAGAAATATTGTATCTGAGAAATATCTCCCTCCCCAGTCACATTCCAGGATAATAAAACCCTCCTCTTCTCCTTAGAGAGATTTGCTTATATTCTAGAGTGAAGGTAAGTTCTCCCCTGTTCTCTGGACAATGGGCTGGTCCAGCAACCCTGTATAAGTCAGTTTTTCCTAATTTGGGGCTCTTCTCCTGTGTTGCACCCCCAGTGCCCGCACAAGTAACATTTAGTCCTTGCCCCTTGTCCCTGTGGTGACTGGGACTTTGGAAGCTTGCACAAGTTATTGATCTTGTTGCTGATTTTGTTGTGATTAAATAACAGTTTTGTCTCTTATTCAAGGGGTACACATTCTTCAGCCAGTATATGTGTATGCAGCTGTATGTAGCAGTTCACTTGTTAGCATGTAAGTAGGGTAAGCTCTCCAAGCCTTCAGTTTCTGACTTCAGAGTCTCCCTCAGTATTCCAATGAGTTTCCAAATTCGGCGATCAGATAAAATTCAGATTCTTATACTATGGATGTTGACATGTAGAAGACCTAGTGGTCTAACCACATTTGCTCTAGAATGTTTCCATCACTATTTTAGAAGGTCTAAACTATTGATACTTCTCATTATTTGTTTCTCCCCCCCCCCTTTTTTCTGGGGAAGGGGCAAGGAAATAACTTTGAACAATGCACTTTTATTTATTTAAAAGATTTATTTATTTATGCATACAAGAACTGGGGTACAGGCCAGAGGTGTGGGGGTGAGAGGATTCACCACAGAAAGAGCGGGAAGCAGAACAGGCAGATCAACAGAAGTACACTGCTGAGGGGAGCAGCGGGCACAGCAGGAGAGGTCTGCTGCGCCATGTGGGTCCCCTTCCTGGCCGGCGGCAGGGATCGAACTCATGCTGCAGTGGCTGCAGTTTGCTTCACAGTGCATTGCCTAAACCACTGCGCCACCAGGGGGGCCCACTTTTATTTTTTTTAATTTAAAAGTTTTAATGGGATAACATTGGTTTACAACAGAGCATATGATTTAGGGGAATAGGTTCACACCTCTTCAGATGTATGTACAGCACACCCACCATGAAAGCATCCGTAGTCTTTTACGCTAGGCCATTGGGTCCCCTCCCCCTTATTTCCACCATGCCCTCCCCCTCTGGTAGTTTCATTTCTGTGGTTATATTTTTAGGGTTTGTTTTGTTTAGTTTTGTCTGTTCTTTTGTTTTGTTTCTCTATATTCTACAGATGAGTGAAATCATCCAGTATTGGTCTTTCTCCTTCTGACATGTAATATGAGCCTATATGAAGAACAACATTCCAGAAATAAATATGGTGATGAAAACAATAAGAAGAGTTTTCCATTTAATATATGGAGGGAAGCTGTTTATTTTGTCATAGAAATAGGTTAAGCACAACATTTCAATTTTGGGGATGTTGCTCAGAGAATTATGTGGGCCATAATCTATATACATACACAATTGTAAGCCAGTTAAGGCAAAACAAAACAAAGGTAAGCAATATACTAATATAAAAAATTAATTAAAATGTAGTATCACTCATTAAAATGAGTGATGGATATTGATATTGATATTGACATTTTATTTTCTTTGGAAGAAAAGAATATTAAAATTTCTAGAGAGAATGGAAGACATTTTCTCTTTATAGAAATATTTTGAACATTCCCAGGTGAGATTTGGGAATTGAATTACAAGTAATAAAAACAACCCTCCTCCTAATTTCTGAAGCATTCACATATATTTGTAAAAATAAATTATATCTTCCTTTTTGCCAGGAAACTTTACACTCCTTGGGCCCAAAGTGAACAGCATCATATTTAGTAATAATTGATGATACATGCTTTGAAAAGCAATCTACCTACTTGCATTTGTTGCTTTATCCAAGGAGTACAAAGGCATATTTAGTTGGTTGTAGGATCAGTAAATTGGAATTACAAAAAAGAATATTTTAAATCAATATAATCCATTGTGTTAGGGTATTTTTGGTGAAATCACTAGAAGTAAACTTTTTGCATGCTAAACAAATACTACACATAGATTTTAGAGGTGACAGTGACCTTAGAGTATATTTGTCTTTGATAGTGAATGCAATTGTGCTTCACATAGAACTTAGCATGTAGAAGGCATGAAATAGTTGATTAATATTATTTTAAATGGGTGATTAATATTATTATAAGACCAGATACATAGCCTTGGACTAGAAACATTCTTCATAACAATCTCCTTTGGCATACGCCTCAACCTGTGTTGTTTTCCTAACCATTCTGTTGCTTCTCTCTATCTCCTGGCGACCTATGTTGTGCTCTATTCTGTCTCCTCAATTTGACACTGACTTTCTCCTCACTCTGAGCAGCAAGAAAAGGTAAATTCTTTCTTAGTTCCTCCTCCATCCTAAGTCTCCACAGAATTTTTTTTAGTTCCCAAGGATTCCATTTTTGAACTGCTAAATTACCACTTAGAAACTGAAAGCAATTTAAACAACTGTTCTGTATCTTTGTATATGCTTGTCTCCCCAAACCGTCTACGCGCTTCTGTAAGAGTCCACTGCTTTGTTACTGTGGCGGGTGCTGAAGCTACTTAAGGGACTCACTCAGTAAACATTAATGAGTAAGATGATATATTATGCCCAACAGTGATACAAACCAAGTTTAAGAAAGTTTAGCATTTTAGAGATCTTTGATTTCTAAACCAAAGATAGAGCATATGATTTGATTTAGGGGAAAGTGGAGCAGAAGAGTTGAAATTGGGACTGTCCCAGAAAATGTGGGAGGTCTCATTACAATTCAACTAGAGAACAGACATCAAAGGAGGAAACTATTTTTCTCAGTGATTCTCCTTGACATGCAAAATATTTTTAAGTAGTTTGTAAATCCTTAGTAGCCAATACAAATCTGATGACCTCTCCTCATGTTTCTTCTTCTCCCTCTTCCTCCTCACCTGCATTTTCTTTTCCTCTTCATAACAAGATTATTTCAAGTAGAAGAATTGGGGCAATATCGCTGATTGGAAAAAATAGACAAAGAGAATTTTAGGTAATTCTTGATCAAATTTTAACATTAAAATGTTTTAGGAAATTTTTGTGTGCAGGAGTAACTCCTACATACACCATCCAAACATGCTTTGTGTAAGAGAAGTGCTTGTAAAAACACTGTGTAAGTTGATTTCTGAAAAGGGTTATCATAGTTCAAATTCATAAAAATCTTTGTAGAGACATGCTTCTGAATCCTTTTGTCAAGAGACAGGCACATAAGTTGTTTATTGTATTAAAAATGAGCCCAGTGTTTAATAGTTTAAAATAAAATTCATGATTTCACAAATTCTGTGGGTCAAGGGTCTGAAATATTATCTTGTGTTATCACTGAGCTCTCTCACAAGACTGCCATAGAAGTTTCCACAAAGCTGCAGTTATCTTCAGGCTCAATTGAAAAAGGACACATTTCCAGGCCCTCCCTGGTGGCGCAGTGGTTTAAGCAACACACTATGAAGCAAACCGCAGCTACTGCAGCAAGAGTTCCATCCCTGCCACCGGCCAGAGGGGTGACCCACATGGTGCAGCAGACCTCTCCTGCCTTGCCCCCTGCTCCCTTCAGCAGTGTATTTCGGTTGATGTGCCTGTTCTGCTCCCCACTCTGTCTCTGGTGAATCCTCTCACTGCCCCCGCATCTCTGGCCTGTACCCAAGTCCTTGTATGCATAAATAAATTCATCTTTAAAAAAAATAAAATTGACACATTTTCAAGTTCATACACATTATTGGAGGGAGGTTTAGAGTTACTTGCTCTAGGCTATTCTCTCACATAGTGGTTGTTTGCTTCACCAGAGCAAACAAGTGAGGAGAGGCAGAGAGAGCACCAGCAAGAAAGAGGCCACCATTATTTATACCTTAACCTCAAGAGTGACACCCCATGACTTTTTGGCATTCTGTTTATTTGAAATAAGTCACTAAATCTAGTTCACGTTGCAGGGGGTGGGACTATACAGGGACATGAATACCAGAAGATGGATGTTTGTCCACTCCTAGATGGCAAGGGACAAAGGTAATGAGTTGTCCTTGTTAATGTGAAATTTTGCATTTCAAGATTGTGTGGTGTCTGTCAGAGTGGAGCTGAAACCTTTGTAATTCATGTTTCATCTATTTGTATTCCTGAAGAAAATCCTCATGGAGACAATTTAGTCATTTAGAGTTCACCTCTCCCTCCATACTCATTCATGGAATTATAGGATAAAGCAAAAAATACCAAAGAAAAGGAAGGGAATTGGAATTAATATCTTTTCTTGTCTTAATTTTTTTTAATACAAAGAAAATTGTATAACAGACCTCCAGGTACCCACTACTCAGTAGTTTTACCATTTATTGAACACCTATGCAAGTTACTGTACAAAATATTTCAAGAACACTGTTTCACAGTGACAGGGTCACAGCGTCTCTTCTAATAAGGCTCAAGAACAGCTGGTAAAAGACACAGTAGAATATCAGTTCATGTGACTGATTGGCGCTTGTGAGAGCTGTGAAAAGCTGACATCCAGGTTCTTGTCTGTGTAGCTAAGTGCATGTATATACACTCCTTCAGTGTGCCTACATAATCATAATACATTTTGATTTATTGACAAAGAAAATTAATCAAATTAAGATCTGGAAAAGCAATATAGTCTTACATAAAATAGTGTGTTCGAAATCATCAGCATGAACACTGTACCCAGTTCATATTGATTCAATATGACTCAATTCATATTTGAAACATTTACATTTCTTTGGGGGGATTGTTGTCCATGTTAAAAAAATTGCATTTCAAATTAGTGTTGTTGTGTCCTTTGGGTAGATCTTAGGAGTGGAATTGCTGGGTCATATGGTACATCTATTTTTAGTATTCTGAGAAAACCCCCCACACAGTTTTTCATAGTGGCTGGACTAGTTTGCATTCCCACCAGCAGTGTAAGAGGGTTCCTTTACCTCCACATCCTCTCCAGCATTTGTTATTTCTGTTTTATTTTTGTTTTTTCAATGTGGGCCATTTTTATGGAACCAACTCAAATACCACAAAATAGGTAAATAAGTCAAAAAGTTGTGGTATATTTATACAGTGGAATACTACTCAGCAATCAAAAAAGATAAACTCATGCCATTTTCAGCAATATGGATGGAGCAGGAAGGAATTATGCTAACAGAGTTTAGTCAGAAGGAAAAAGAGAAATATACTGGATAGTCAGACAGACATATGGAATATAGAGAAACCAAGCTAAAGGTCAAGAAAAAGTCAAAACTAGCAAGCTGACCATAGAACTGAGACATACAAGGGAATATGGCACTGTTCATGGGTGAAATGGTGGTAGGAGAACTGTGAGGACTACAATGATATAATTAATAAAATTTTTTAAAAAAATAAATAAAAATTAAAAATTGGATTGTTGGTCCATTTTAATCATTTAAGTCTTACCCTCTTCATTTATGGCATTTAATTCCTTATTGCTGGCATTTTAATCTCAGGTTTATTTAACATCTTCCTTAATGAACTAAAAAGTCATTAAAGGTAAAGAGAGTGATTTAGACATATTTGTAGTAACCACAGTAGAATATTGTGCCTTGCAATTTTTTAAATGCTTACTGAATGCTTATTAAACGTGAATATATTTCTATGGTGTGTTATGTCTTTTTTTAAGAGTTTAATAAAAAATAAATTGGTGTATAAAGGTTAAGCTAAAACCTCATTCATTGTTTCTCATTAATTTGATCGGTCATTTGTGTAAAAGCTTGTGACTTGGCAAAATGAACAGACTATGAGACAGAGAACTTGTTTGGGTGGGTAGGAGAGTAGTTGACAGTGGATGGAGACATGTGAATGGATAAAGCAGGGCATCCTAAATTTTTTCCTGCCTCCATGCTTGTGGTCACTGTTTGCACATCAGCCTGAACAATACTTTTACAGATTAAATCAGATGTCACTCTTGCTTATATTTGGGTAAAATCCAGGGTCCTCAGTCCCAGAAACTTGGGACTGGGTCTCTGACCAACTTTTCACCCTCATCACCTACTTCCTTCCCCACTATCTCTACTTGCCCTCTGTACATTAGACATCTTTTAGTTTTGTGGGCTAGAGTTCTACTGTGATAGAGATATATCCTCACTGAAGAAACTGCAGCGCCAAGGCAGAGGCTCTGTTTTGGGGAATAGCAACAGGTGTGAAATGATATATGAATGTTATTTTCATTTGCATTTCCCTAGTAATTAGTGGCCATGACATCTATTCATGTGCCTCTTGGCAAGCTGTGTGTCTTCTTGCCATTGCTTCTAATGACTTCTCATCTTTTCTTTTTCACCTACAGTGATATTCCAGAGTTGATTATGGCTCCTCTCTAGCTCACTTTTTCATCCTATTTCTGTACTTGGCACCCTATCTAAATTTAGAACTATTGGCTGATCTGTTTCCTAATTCATTTGGAGCCAGAATTGTCTGGGCCTGTGTTGTTGTTGTTGTTTTCTTTTTTAGTGTGTTTTTATTTGGCTTTGCCCTTTTCCATTTAGGTTACATACTTGGCTAAAAGGTTTTGCTCAAATATAAATTGCTTATTTAAATCAGCTGATATACCATACATGGAAAAATACCCAGTTCACATGTAAATAAAAAAATAGCATTTCTAAATTTAGTCACAGGTTTGTTATTGAACCCTGCAGGGAATTGATTGAACCCAAATACCATCCTTTTATGACCAATTTATGTGGATAGTTATAAATAGGGCAGTGAACGCTGTCTACAAGGCTGCAAGCCAAAAACCTTTGAGCATCATAGGACTGTTGTTCTTTGTGAATAAGCAATTATTAAATGGTATTTCTGAAACTAGAAGATGAGTAAAGCAGTAGATAGCCTAATAAAGAAATTGATTTGGGGGCTTCCCTGGTGGTTCAAGGGGTTAAGGCGCAGCACTATGAAGCTATCCACAGTCACTGCAGCACAAGTTCAATCCCCAGCCAGGGAGGCAACCCACATGGTGCAGCAGACCTTTTCTGTCTTGCCTGTTGCTCCCCTCAGCAGTGTATTTCAGTTGACCTGACCTGCCTGTTCTGCTCTCCACTCTGTCTCTGGTGAGCCCTCTCACCCCTGACATCTCTGGCCTGCACCCCAGCTCTTGTATGCATAAATAAATAAATCTTGAAAAAATTGATTTGATAAAACTCCCATTCAAAAGGAGCTTAGGTACTTTATGCATTGTGTATATCCATTTGCACATGTAAAAATTGTATGTAGAGTTGGCATTGATAAGAATTTATATTTAAAATGCATTAATTAGAACAGATTATATAGTGTTGAAATTTTTGGTAAGAGTTTAGTTTAAAAATTGTGCTTTCAAAAATGTTCATAAATTTATATGTTGTAGAAAATGTAGCAATAAATCCATCCTGGATAAAAAGAGAGAAATGTCCAGAATTTTACCATCTAGAAGCAATTACAGTTAACTTCCCTCCAAAAGTATGACTCAGATTTTTCCAACTTATTGAATATTGGTATACACCATCATCTTTAATTGTTACTGTTGATAGCATTAGTTTTTTTTAACGGAAATTTAAAACTATACAGCCTTATTCTAGGATCTTTATGAAACATAATCCAAGACAAGAAATAAATGCTTATTCAACTTGGTTTACTACTACAATGTTGCTCTTTTCATATCTCCCACTTCCTCCAGGCTGGAAGGAGTGAGCTATTCTCTGCATCCTCTTCCTGTTTTATTGTTGAGTTTAAATGTAGTTTCCTTTGGCATATTTTACATATGAGTCCTCTATTATAGATCTTTGAAATGTAACTGATAAGCCTCCCAGTCTGTGACTTGTTTTTTCATTCTCATAACTAACAGCATCTTCTGCATTGCTTTTGTTTTTAATTGTAATGGAATCTATCTCATCCATTTTTCTTTCATGGGTTGCTCTTTCTCTGCTATACCTAAAACATTGTTGCTAAACCTTAAAGTCAATTAGCTTTATCTAGATAAAGATATATGTATTATATGTTTATGTATAAGTATTTATCTACCCTTGTTCCCTATCATTTGGAAGTTTTCTGGTTTTGTATTTGACATTTAAATCTATGATCCCTTTTGCATTATGTCTCTATATTTTTATTGTTTCTGTCTTCTGCTTTGTTGTATCTGTTGTGCATTTTCCTCACCATTATATATTATATCTTACTTGTTCTAGTACTCTGAGTATTAAGTAGCTCTCAAAAAAATAAATGAGTGAACTTCTTCTTGTTCATTGACACTATCAAGTGTTACGGCTGCTTGAGGCTTTCCAGCCTTAAGAAAAAAAGCAGAACTTTATGGTTTGGCTCTCTGCTTGCAATGCCCTGCTAAACATGAAGCAGCTGTTTCCCTGGATCTCCAAGGACTTGCATGGTCTCTGAGTGTCCACACTGCTGTCTTGTTAAAAGACTAAGAATAGACAAGGATTTTTATTTTCATTGGAACTGGATATATTTCTAATGCATCCTACAAAAGAATTCCCTGTGGAAATGGACAGGTCAAGGTGGGGTTGGCAAGTCAAAAGTTTAGGGATTACATGGTCATTCTCCCACCAGTTCAGCATGAGTCACGGTTTCCTGGGTTAAATAGTGTACTTTCTATTTATATGCCCATGAGCTGAGAAGCAAAAGCAAGCCCTGTAGTCAGGGAAAGAACACAGAAATAGAGAATAATTTTTTTTTCTATTCTAAAGTAGAGAAATGCTTCTATGAAGCCCAATTTCCTTTTTCATGGAAAGATGTATACCAAAATAAAATATCCAGATTTTATTGACATGGTGATTAAAAAGTTATTCCGTGACAATCCCAATTCCAAATAAGTGATTTAACTTATGTTTCAAATAATTTTACACAAATATGTCCCAAGTCTCAATTTAAAATTAATGTGTTAATTTATGTTTCAAAAAATCATTCACAAATCAGGAAAATTCTCTGTTGTTCTGTCTTGGACAGTATTCCTGGGACATTCCCTTTTGGGAGCATGAATTTCATCAAGCAAACACCACTGTGGCTATAGATTCTCTCCTAATGTGTGAGAGCTTATGTTATAGAGGTAAGTTGGGCATTAGAACTTAATTATAATAACACAGCAGGCTTTGTTTAGTACCAGTGTGATATGTGTAATGAAAGCATGTGGCTGTTCTTTTAGGAATACATTTAAAAACTATTGGTGGGTGACTTGCATTTGGTGGACATTTGATCCTCTAATAAAAGTCAAAATGACTCCATCAGGCTGAATACAGGCAATGGTCATGGTTGACCTTGCATAGGCAGTGCCTGAGGAAAGAGGAACGTGAAGCAGGTGATCTCTGACCCCCATTTTCCTAGTAGAGTTAAGAATGAAGCAGCCCTGCCGGCGTCGAGGTGCTCAGAACTCAGACATTAGTTCTTTTCTTGATAAATAACAGGTCTCAATTTCTTAATCCGGGTAGATTAATTCTAGATTAATATCAGCTCTAGAACAGTCTCAAGGAGTGCTTACAAGAGGGAATTGAAAAAAATTTAAAAATGTTGCCTCCCCTACCATCTTTTGGAAGCATGTAAGGAAGATATGAAAACTGTTTAGTTAGTTTTTCTATAACTTCCAATGTCCAACAGTCTAGGCACAGCAGTTCTCCAGGTACAGCAGGTGGTTGTATGCATTGGCTTCATAGATTCGAGCATTCCATCAGCTGGGGTTGTCTTTATACCTAAGGAAAATTAACTGCCAAGTCTCATGGTAGGTGCCAATAATCTCCAGCAACTCAAATTACAATGGGATCTTATTACTCTTTGTGTGTAGGAACAAGTGGACTTACGAGCAGAGGTCTCTAGGAATTTATAATTAAAAAATCATCTGCTATGTGCCATGGATAACAATGAATATTATTTCTTTTGATGGAGGACCTTAGGTCATAGAACAAAATATTAGTAACCATAAATTTCTCATTGTCATGGATTTTGTAGTTGTAAAGCCATCACAAACTCACACACACCCACTTCTTTCTGTGCAGTTTGTAGTTCATTTGGGTTAACCAGTTCTGGCCTGACATGGCTGGAATCTTCAGAGTTTCCATGACCATACTTCTACTTAGCACAATACTTATTTCTCTGAGCTACAGTTATTTAATCTTATAACTGTACAGTTAGTTCTATAACTACTGCCCATATTCATGCAAGTAGGACTCTTAATTCCTACCATTCAGTATTGCTGAAGCAGTAAAATAAGGTAGGTATGCAACATACCTAGGCCTGTTTTGGCTCATGAAGGACACACTAAATGAGGATCTCCCTGCTCCATCTCTTGTAGGATCTCTCAGCGATTGGTCCCTGTACTTGATTTTGGCTTATTTCCTTTTCCCACTTCACTGGACACATCCCAAATGTACTGTCCTTATCAGTCCTCATGTATTTTCCTAGTGTGAGCATCTCTGGAGTGGCCAGTTCCCTTGCCTTCTCGCCACTCATTGTAGCATGATTTGCTTTGAAAACATGATTGCAGAAAGAAAAAAGGCTCCTTGCTTACATCCCACCAACTCCTTATTTGAAAGGTGGAAATTTGAAAATAAGCCAACGCTTGTGTGGAATGACTTCTGACCATCACTGAAAATAAATAGATCTCCCATGGCAACAGCTTCATATACAGTGCTAGATTTATTCAGTCATATCTGTGACAAATGTGCTTTGCACAATGGCAGTGGAAGAGGGGAGATTTCATTTAGTGTCATATGTCAAGTGTAGGACATGATTGCAATAGTTGTGGTAAGGGTGGAAATAGGCCTTATAATCAATACAAGATGAACTGCTCTTTATCACTCTTTTGAATAGCTATAATCAAAGATGACACAAAACCAGGTCAAGCTTCTATTATTTGTAAATTATATGGAAAAGAGTCAGGATGGAATGACTCTTGAAAGTTTCAATAAAGTCTCCCAAGCCAAAGGTTTGCAGTTATAACAGGCATTAATTTACAGTTCTTGCTAGTTTACAAATAACTGCATTTCATCCTCACAGCACTTAACACAGCACAGCCTGCGCTGCATCTGAACCAGTAATGGAGTATGTGTGACTATGCCTGCACTAACAGCTCATGCTTAATCAGCAGTGCTGATTGCTATGTATGTACACACACACGCCCACGTGCACACACACGTACACACACCCGCACACGCACATGCACATCTGCCCTGTGATCTGAAACTAATTTGTTCTGAGAGAGAGAGCGAGAGAGAGAGCAAATGAACATGTCAGAATCAGTTCAATAAAGAATTAATTTTCCTGGGAACTAGAACATGCATCCTGTGTGCTTGCAGAACTCACACTATTTGCTATTAGTGTGTGAAAAAAGTGGGTACAGGAGTGGAGATGAGGAGCAAGATGAACGATCTGTTTATATTTTCTGCCTACTTAAGACACATTCTTTGGACTGTCTATTCCAGAGTATTTCTATCAGGTCAGCCTTCTGTTAAATAATGGACCCTTCATTTGTTGTCTTCATGTAGCTCTAAAGCTACCTGGAATAAAGCCATTCTCTCATGTTACTGGGACAGAATCATTGTCTTTCCTCCCTGCCTCAGACTTAGTTTCTTTCAGAAACCTTAATCTCTGTCTCTTCCTTTGTCCCCATTTTGAGTTAGACGTAGATTCAAATGCTAACTCTCACTAGCCATACCGCTTCTGCAAACTCTGTCATCAGCTGGAACGTGTGGCTAATAGCAACCACTAACGCTATGGTGGGAATAAAATGAGATTAATGCATAAACAAGACAGGCATTGACTTGCACACGAGAGGGGATCCATAAATGTTCTTTTACTTCCTCTTTGACTCATCTAGTCCTCTTTCCAACTTTCTAGTATAGTTAGGTGATCCTTGAGTTGAAAGCAGCTGTGAGAGACAGAGGTTGCCTACTGCATCTGGCCTCCTGGATGCCACCCCTGTCCCCCCACAACCCAGCTCCTGCTTTTCCCAGAGAAGTGAACTGAGTAGGCGCAGAGAGGCCAGTACTGACCAGGCAACTGAAGTTGGTGCTCAGAGAAGAAAAGTCAGTCTCTTAGCTAAGACCTTCCCTAATGTGACCTCAAACTATTTTTTAAAATTTACTTCTTACTATTCTCATCATCTGCTTAGAATCTGACAAATTTTCTGACCCAGAAGCAAATATACACTCCCTCTCCCATACCCTGAACTTTTGCTTCTGTGGTTTCTGCTATACAGAGCTCTCTTTTTCTCATTTCTTAAAAGAGCCCATAAGCCTTTGACTCTTGCTAGAAGCCACCTTCTCCTTTACCACCAGCTCTCCTGACAGCATTTCCTTTGCCCACCATGGTAGACCCACCAAACACAATTGATATAATTTCACTTCCCTTGAAGCGTCAGTTGTGTGTGTCTCTTATGCAATATATAGTCTCTGTTTCGATCCTGCCTCCCAGGAAGGATTTCTATATTTCTGCCCTCCTAGAACATAAATAGCTTCAGTTATTTATTTCTATACCTCTCTCTAGACTTTAGCTTGTAAATTCTTTGAATTCGAAGATTGTGCTCTCCTCATCTTTGAACAACCCTCTACTTCCCCACTGCTCTTTCCCAGTAAGTGTAAGCTATTTTTAAGTTCAACTTATTTCCCTTCATTTTATTTGTTCACTTTTTTTTTATTTGTTCACTTTTAATTGTTACTTATATTGATTTACATCATTACATATGATTTAGGGGGACAGAGGTGCTCCTCTTTAGGTACACATTGCAACACTATACCTACTACCAGAGCACCCATATAATTCATTGGGGCTCTTCCCCTATTATGGTCCCTTCCCCTCAGACCTTCCCCTCTGGTAGCCTTAGTTCTACAGTCAGATGTCTGTTTGTTTTGGTTCAGTCTTGTCAGTCCCTTTGTTTTGTTTCTTTTTATTCCACATTTGAGTGAAATCATCCAGCATTTGTCTTTTACCTTCTCACTTATTTTGCTTAACAAAATCTCCTCCAGTATCATCCATGTTGCCACAAATGACAAGGTTTCATATATATGCCATCATGTACATATACCACATCTTTTTTTTTAAAGATGTGTTTATTTATGCATACAAGAACTGGGGTACAGGCCAGAGGTATGGGAGGGTGAGGGGGTTAAATTCACTAGAGACAGAGTGGGGAGCAGAACAGGCAGATTGACTGAAATACACTGCTGAGGGGAGTAGCAGTCAAGAAAGGAGAGATCTGAAGGACAAATTGGGGACACTTGGTGGGGAGGGAAGAGGGGGAGGGTTGAGGGCAGACGGGAGCACAGGGGACTGAGGTGATGGTGCACTGGTGATATGGTGATGGGGAATACATGGGGATTACAATTGATGTCAAATATATATAACTAAAATAAGTTAATATTAAAAAAAAAGAAAGGAGAGGTCTGCTGGGCCATGTGGGTCACCTCCCTGGCTGATATCGAACTCATGCTGCAGTGGCTGCAGATGCTTCATAGTGTGGTGCTTAACCCTTGTGCCACCCGTGAAGCCCTGATACCACATCTTCTTAATCTGTCATATCACTGAGGATGTGTCCATTACGTGGCTATTGTAAGCAGTGCTGCAGTGAACATAGGACTGTGTGTTTCCCTTCCAATTAGTGTTTCTGTACTCTTCCAGTAGATACTTAGGGGTGGAATTGCTGGGTTGTATGGTAAATCTATTTCTAAAAGGGAGTGGAATCCATAAGTAGGTCAGATAAAATACAAGCTGCCCTGTTGAACTAACATTGCTTTATAAGCTATCAGTAATTACTAGTTTAAGTATGTTTCAAATATTGCCTAGAATATGCTTACAGTAAAGAATTATTTGCTTTTCTTAAGCTCAAATTTAGCTGGATAGCCTGTATTTTTATTTGGTCAAACTAGAGACCCGAACTTGGAAACACATTGCAAAAGACAACAATGGGGAAATATTCCATGTTCATCAGAAATATGTTGGCGTGTTGAAGGGATAGACTTGAAGAATGCAGTTTTGACAGCCTCCTTTGAGAACTGCCATGACTTTCCTATCCCGCCCACTCCCAATACTAAGATCTTCAAGAGCAGCTGTCACTCATTTGGGGAACACACTGTGTCCTATGCCCCTGGTGACATCTGTAGGTGCTTCCACAGTCTTAATCCTTCTTCTCACCCTCTCTGAGTCAGCTCAGTATATCCCCAGAAGCAAAGGGTGAGGGAGGGAGTTATTCTAGAGAAAGAGGTAAAGTTAACACCAGTGCTCTATCAAGTCACTAAACCCTCTTTCCTCTTTGTTTGAATAATCATTTGTATACTTGACAAAACTCCCCACCTGTGTGTGTATTTCAAACAAATGATGGAGCTCCCTCAATAAATTGTTTTCTTTTTCTTGCCACGATATCTTTTTCTAATTTTCTCAGCTCTAAAACTACCTTCCAGGGCCTCCCCGGTGGCACAGTGGGTTAAGCAACACACTATGAAGCAAACCGCAGCCACTGCAGCACGAGTTCGATCCCTGCTGCCGGCCAGGGAGGGGACCCACATGGCTCGGCAGACCTCTCTTGCTGTGCCCGCTGCACCCCTCAGCAGTGTACTTCCACTGATCTGCCTGTTCTGCTCCCGCTCTCTGTGGTGAATCCTCTCACCCCCCCCCCCACCTCTGGCCTGTACCCCAGTGCTTGTGTGCATAAATAAATAAATCTTTAAAAAAAATTAAAAAAAATAAAACTACCTTCCAAGTATGTTTTCTCTATTTTACACCTCCATGCATTTCAAAGAAAAAAAAATCTATTTCAGTAACTAAGCCATGATTTAAAAAATGTTCTCACCATTTCACACTCCAAAAAATGAGATGAGTACACAAATGCACACAAAACTAAAATTAAACGACATCATACTCCCCTTCCAAGTGCTCTGACTCCCTCGCCCCTGTCGAATAGTACAAGGCAGTTAAAGCTTTAAATGCTGCGGCTGGGCTGGGGCTGCCTCCTGCTTTCTGAAGAGCAATCATGCAGCTGGGGGAGACAAGTCCAGTCACCCCCTGGTGGTGCGGGGGGTTTTCCAGACTTCCAGCAAAGACCCCAGCCGGTAAGCAGGAGAACGCAGTGCGCTCATTTTCAGTCTGTATGTGAACAGATGGCTTCTTTGTTTTCTATCTTTACCTTATCAAAATTAAAGCAACTATAACAAAAAGTAAGCACTTACACATTGGCCACAGTCCTACTCCTCTGATGAATTTTCTATTGCTATTTACCATCTAACTACTCTGACTAGGGGAGAGCTGAGCTGTCTTATCTGTCTCCTGTTAACGATCCATCTGAATAAATGTAAAGATCTAAATGGGCAATATCCCATTCAGCAAGAAAGGCATTGCAAGGAGCCATTCAGCCACTCCTCACCTATATATGTTTAGGTAACATCACCTTATAAAATTACATATTTCAGGGCCCTTCCTGGGGGCGCAGTAGGTTAAGCGACACACTATGAAGCAAACCACAGCCACTGCAGCAAGAATTGGATCCTGCCGCCGGCCAGGGCGTTGACCCACACCCACACCTCGCAGTAGACCTGCCTCGCCCACTGCTCCCCTCAGCAGTGTATTTCAGTCCATCCTGTTCTGCTCCCCTCTGTCTCTGGTGAGTCCTCTCATATCCCGCGACTCTGGCCTGTACTTCAGCTCTTGAGAAATTACATATTTCAGGTGTACATCATTAAAAATCAGTATTTGCATCATAGCTACATTAAGCTCCCCACTAAAAGTCGAGTTCTATCCTTTGCCATACAATTGACTCCTTTTACCTATTTTACCCATCATCCTCTTAACTTTCCCCTTTTGGTAACCACTAATTTAGTCTCATAGTCTAAAGTTTGGTATAGTTTTATTTAATTCATATTTAAAACAAAGCAGTTGCAAACTGCTTTGTTTCCTTATATACTGCACATAAGTGAAATTATACAATATTTGTCTTTCTCCCTGACTTATTTCACTAAGCAAATTATCTTCTAGGTACAGCCACGTTTTAACAAATGTCAAAATTCCATTTTCCTGTTTTGGGGGGGGGTGAAGGGAACCAAATTTATTTATTTATTTGTTTGTTTGCAATTGAAGCATTAAATAATGACAGTTTTTACTTTTGATCCTTCATAGTATTATATTCATTTTATTTGAAATTGCTTAGCTTTCTCATGGAGAATAAAAACCAGACATTAACCTTTCTACTGATAATTGGGTAATTTATTTGTTGTGGGAAAAGAACTATCAAGAGTTTTTATAAAGTGGCCGGTCTTATAAGTCAAAAGCTGTAATCTTTGACCCTTTGCTCAATACCCTTCAATATATAATTGATGTTATTCACTAAATCTTTTGGTTTATGGATGGGCATTGATGCACTCTTTCTTCCTTGTAGTATCCTGGAGCTGCTTCATAAAGCACCTGACATTTTTTTTCACTGAAGATTGTCTTAGTTTCTTCTCATTAAACTTATTTCAAGGGAGAAGCCCAGTGTTCTAAAGCAACAAAGGGTGCTTTGCTGGAGGGTGATGAGGAGAGATGTGATTCTAACTCCCTGTAGGCCAGCAAGGCACGGTTTTCTGTCAATTTGTGAGACAGGTAAAGGAGACTCCTGGAGCCCTCAGTGGCTTTTCCAGGCTTTTAATGATCTTCTGTACCATCTGCAGTGAGGCAACAGGGGCAGGGCAGGCAAGGAGGCCAGGGGTGGGCGGGAGGCAGGAGGCTGGCAGGTTTCCCAGCCCTCCAGGAATCTTCACTGTCTCTGGGTTCTCTATTGTTCTCTTGTGGTGGTTCTCTTTCTGCCTCTGTTTGCCACTCTTGCTTACAAGTCCTCTGCTGCCCTTATACGGTCAGCCTCCAGGCTCAGGATGTGCCCATTACACTTTGTTCTAAACTCTGCCCCTGATGTCCTGAGCAAGAGGCTGCTGGGAAGAGGGTTGAACTGAGTGATTATTTGTGAGCCTTTAACAGGGAGCAAGGTACATAAGTTTTTCATCACAGCTGCTGTGGAAAGCAGTCTCCGTCTCAGGCATGGGGGGGTGAAGGAGGTAGAGGAGGCCTTTGGCCCCACTCCATGGTGGGGGGTTCCACACCTCAGCATGCAGGCCTCTGCCATGCTCCCCTGGCTCCTGTGCCTGCTGCTCTACCTCAGACCATTGAAGGGGAACTGGACCTTCTCCTCCCTCTACCCTGCTATTTCTCCCTCTTGGTCTACCTTGTTATTTAGAATAAATTTTGTTTTTCTGTTTACTGCACCAAAGGCCCTTTTGTTTGCAGTGATGGCAGGCAGCCAGACCCAGAACTGGAGAGAGAGATTCTGACATGGTGACAGTTTTTAGACCCTTTGCCTGGTAACAATGTTATTAATAATTATATTAGGACAACAGGCATAAATACATATTGTCCCTTTCAAGGTCCACTGATCTAATGAATGCAAACCCCTCTTCCATCTTTTTTGACATTCCACAGCATTGACCTGGTTGCTTCCCCTTCTTTTTGCAACAGTTGTCTCCACTACAACCGTGATTGACACTACAACTCTCTGCTGAAGATCCAAGGTCAGCTTGCATCTTTGCTGGTTTCTCTTTTCTTCCTTGACTGGAAAAGCTGACAGCCTGATTGCTTGACAGCACCTCCTGGAGACTCCTCCTCAGAAACCTCCTTCATTTGGGGTCCTCCTTGGTGGCGCAGTGGGTTGAGCGCTGCACTGTGAAGCATCCATGGCACAGCAGTACAAGTTCGATCCCCTGCCAGGAAGGGGACCCACATGGTGCAGCAGACCTCTCCTGCCTCACCCACTGCTACCCTCAACAATGTATTTCAGTCAATCTTCCTGTTCTGCTGCCAGCTCTGTCTCTGGTGAATCCTCTCGCCTTCCACGACTTTGGCCTGTACCCCAGCTCTTGTATGCATAAATAAATAAATAAATAAATAAATAAATAAATAAATAAATAAATAAATAAATCTTAGCTTGCTTCCCAAGCATATCTCTATTCCCGCTATATAATTTAAAGCCTGGTCTCATTAAAACTTCCTACTACTAGATGTTTGCACGTGAATAACCCACTGTTTCAGGTTCCCTGCCCCAACCAAGGAAGGGTGGAGCCGAGAACTGAGGAAAAGCTGAAAAGGACTGGAGAAGACATGGGAGAAGACTTAGGAAGGAAGAAGAAAGGAGAAGATTTAGAGGAGGCATATGGAGCAGAGAGGCATGTGAAGAAGAAGTTGCACTTGCTTCTCAGCCTTGGGGGGACTTGGGGGACAGGGAAGGAGACAGTTGAATAAGACAGAGACATGGGTGAAAGCTATAGGGAGGCTGACAATGACAGCCATTATCTTGACCTGTATTTTGATTTTGCTTATTTCCTTCCATACTTTGCTTGTCCCTTCCTATGACTCCCCCCCCAGAAGGTGCCTTGACTTGTGGCAAGCCTCTGGGCCTCAGTGGTACCACTTTGGACCAACTCTGTTTGGCTGGGCATTTACCCATGCAGGGATGGGGACAGAGCGCTTAATTGAAAACTATTTAAGCTATAGACTTTCTCTTGCACATTAATTGTATTAAGGTTCTTTTCTATTGAAGGTCTTATGCACTAGAAGTATGTTTTCTCTTTATGTGGTCGATGGCAGACCCTATTTAGAGTAGGCAGGTTTAGGCGTCCTAGAGTGCCCCTCCTCCTGCCTGCTAACATTTCCAGCAGCATAGAGTGATCATTCTTGTCTGCGATGTTGTGTGTAAACATTGTTGTTGGGATGGATGAGACACGGTGAAAGCAAAAGATTTGGGGTGATATTATTAGGACTTCAGTCTGAGTCACTAGTCAAGAAAACTTTGAATTTCTGGGCTGGAATAGTGATGGAAAGTATCCAGAGGCGCAGGCCAGAGGTGAGGGTAAGGAGATTAAGGGCCATTGTAGTCCTCGCAAATCAACCATGTCACACCCTAAAAGTTACTAATTCAACAACAGATACCAATTCCGTGAAGGAGTGAACCTAAATAGAAGAACACTGTAGGGTCAGAGAACAATCAGGCCTTTCCACCCTCCCACCACTGTGATGATGGACACCAGGGTGGACATGCGCAAATGAGCACGCCTGAGTTTGACACGGGCATAAATGGGTGGCGTCATGAGGACACCAGGACCGACAGTACCAGTGAGAGCAGCAGAGAGAGAGAGAGAAGAAAGCAGCCGAGAGGGGGAGATGCGTTGGGGGCTGGGAGGCCTGCCAGCCTCCCGGCACCCCCGCACCCCTGCTTGGCATGTACCTGGCCACCTTTACTAATAAAAGCATGAAAACCCACCGAGGACTCAAGACTCCCCTTCCCTGACCTGTCTGCCCAGAACCATCCCGAAACTTGCTCCTGTGCCATCCTTCCTGCCGCTACAAACACTCTATCAGTATATCTTCCGCACTGGCAAGAGGCAGCTCTCTGCCTGTGACTGTGCAAGTGCCTCTCTTTTTCTTTCTTCTTTTCCTAATAAATTTGTCCTTTTAAAATGTAACTTTGCCTGCCTGTGTCTGTGCAAATGTCTTCATCTCCTGGGTAGACTTGCTGTGTGTGGCTGAAAGGGGATCTCTGCCAAGATAGCCCAAGTACCATGCTCCCTGAACTCACAGCTCTCAAAATAACATCAGCAGAGCTTTTATAGCACATAGAAAAAGGGAATAATTCTCATTATGGTCAGCTAGGTAAATCAGTGTTAGATGGCCATGAAGTTCTGATTAGTGACCTACGATATAAATGATCCCTGAAGTCCATTGATTTCAATAGGTCCAGTGCAAAGTTAGCTGAGTATAGTGACTGGTTTCAGCCCTGGGTGGTCTGTAACAACCTGGCTTTGTTTTGGCTCCTTCCAGAAGTTCAAAATGTCTGAGCATGCCTGGATATGCCTGGCACCTGACCCTCAAACAATTTTAGTTTTAGTTTCCCAAACTTGTGACCCCAAAATATTTTATGTTTTATCATACATATTCCATCTCCTATCATTTATGTCTGTCTCATTTTAGTATTTTGAATTTTCCAAAATGATAACCATGTGCTCCTACTTTGAGCATGGCAGGTGGGGTAGAACTTGTGATCATTTCTTCAGGATCGCCACAGTTCCTAACAAGTACCAGGTGACCCTCAACAATCACTGAACATACTTTATGGGATCTTGTGCAAAATGAAAATAGGAGGACTCCTCATGCAAAAATCAGAATAAACATTTTTCTTTTTTTTTTTTAAAGATTTATTTATTTATGCATACAAGCACTGGGGTACAGGCCAGAGGTGTGGGGGGGTGAGAGGATTCACCACAGAGAGCGGGGAGCAGAACAGGCAGATCAACACAAGTACACTGCTGAGGGGAGCAGCGGGCACAGCAGGAGAGGTCTGCTGCGCCATGTGGGTCCCCTCCCCGGCCAGCAGCAGGGATTGAACTTGTGCTGCAGTGACTGCGGTTTGCTTCATAGTGCGTTGCTTAACCCACTGCGCCACCAGGGAGGCCCTAAACATTTTTCTATCTAAGAATCTCTCTTGATCTACTTGGTACGTACTAAAAAAAAAGAATTTTCTATTTCTACCATGATGCTTTGGGCCAAGAGGTTATCCTGGGGTGAATGCAAAGGTGAATCCTGAAAGATGCATCACCAGCTCTGTGGTCACCTGTGAACAAGCCAGCCCTGTTGGGAAGTGAATGAACGTGGTGAGGTATATGAAATATTCTTTCAAAAGCAGTCGAAGTTCAAAGAAGGGAAGACAGCATAAAAGGGGGGAGAAGGGTGGAGTGAAACAGAGGTGTTTTCAGAGTCTGAAAGGAGGGAACATTATTGCAGGGAGGGTCTTTAAAGGAAGGTTCTCTTCCTGTAGAAGGGAGGAGTGGTGAAGGCTGGGAGCACAGTGAGAGGCCCTCTCAGAGGAACCAGGTTAGAGAGCAGAGAGCGAGCCTAGAAGCAAAACATTCAGAATTACAGGACTTCGTCATGGATATTGGGTGGAAATCGACAGAAGTATTTAAGACTCAGTGCGGTGTTTCTTTGTTCCGTTACCTAGGCAATAATTTATAAAAGACCATTAAATGTGAGACACTGAACTAGTTGCTGTGACTCCCGCTAAAGTGAATCAGATGCTGTGAATGTCCTGGAAGCGCTTACTGTGACAGAGGACAAAATACACTGAAAAAAAAAATTCATTCGAATAAATGTAGAGATCTAATTGGCTTCATGAAAGGATGCATGGATTCTGCAGCATCCCATCTAGTTAATTGGAAGACATGGTGACACACAAAAAGGAAGGTGTTAATAGTCCAGAGAAAGGTGGGAAAAGGTTATCATCAAAAGAAAGATTCTTTCCAGATAAAGCCACTATTCCTTAGGGAAAGGCATGTGGGTCTTATCACTGCAGATGGCCTCAGTAGTGCTGACCTGGAAACTCCGGATTTATTAGTTTTAAATTCTACCTTGTGAAGAGGTAAAACTTCAGGTAGGTTTGGTGTTAAGTCTTGGTGGGTCCCAGCATGAATGGCTCCATTTGGGGCTCTGCTTCCCTTCCATTCTCCTTTCCTAACATATAAATACATATGTATGTGAAGGATTTCCTCATGCAAAAAGATTTCCTCTTCACTTTCCTTACAGAGAAACATCCATAGTCTTTCAATGATGATTTGTTGAGGATGTACTATGTGCCAGGAACTGTGTTATCTTGTGAAGGACTGGAGTTTGTAAATAGCAAAGGGTAGGGAAGCAGGTGTGAAATTTCAGGTTGCCATACATGAATTTTTAGTTATAGGTCAAAAAAAAAAAAAAAAAGACTTCCGACTCCAAAGTCTGATTTTCCAGAAGTTGAGCAGCTGGAGACAGAGCCTTCCCTGAGCAGCCTGACTGGGCCAGTGTAGACTATAAAAGAGCCTAGGAAATTTGCATCTTTACAAAGCAGCCCAAGGCACACAGATGCAAAAGAAGTCTTCGAAGTTGCTCCTTGACAGGATCCCAGTTTCCTTCAGGAAAGAGAAATGCGGGGCATTTATGAGGAGAAAGCTGGAGTCTGCGTGTGACCATCACCCTGTCCAGGCTGGAAAGGGGGTCAGAGAGCAGAGTGGAGAGGGAGGGAAGGAGCAAGTCACATTCCTCTGGCACTCCACAGAGCCTGGGGAGACATCCCTTGCGGGTCAGGCATCTTCAGAGAAGACATGCATTTTCAGCAAGACTGTTTTAAGCAGACCAGCTATATAATTTACTAGGTCCTGAGCAAAACAAAAAGGAGAGACCTCTTGTTCAAGAACTATTAACAATTTCAAGACAACAGCAGCCGAGCATTAAAATGACTGCAGAAGCACTGTGACAGCACTGTCTGCAACTGCACTGCTTATGTACCCTGAACTTCTGAACCTTGAAACTTGAACCCTGAACCTTGACTTTAAACATGGAGCTTGTTTAAGGGAACAGCTCGCACTGACACCCCTGCACACTTAGCATGAAGGATCTTACAAGCACATCATGCTCTCCAAAGAGAAAGTGGAACAAATCTTCCACAGCAACACACCCATGTGCATGTGCACACACACAAATATTTGAATCAAACCCACAGTCTTACCTGGAATCCTCTCTTTAGTCATAGAGCTAACCAGAGGAGCCAGAATATCAATTCATAAATCAGTCTTTATTCAGCCACTGTTTAGGGGACAAGCCATGTGTCACATGATGTCCTGGGCTCACATTTTGTGAATGCAAAACCGCCTGCAGCCACAGGAGTTACAACACCTCCTATTCAGGGAGGCCAACAAGAACACGGCACAAAGTAACATAAAATCAGACTGTGTTAAGTTGCCATGAAGATTAGTGGCGAAGGGTAGAATGGTGTGAAAATCCTAGCTATAAAATTGCTTAAATCTTTAACAACAACCCATGTATAGGTATACAATTGTGAAATGTTATGAAACTGTTGAGCTAGTGAATAGGAAGCACACCCTTTTTACATGGGAGCCTTGAGGCCTCCTAAAGAGAGGGCTGCGTTTGTGTAAGATGAGGATGACTTGAGGGTGGAGCTGTGTGAGTGGTGGGAGAAGAGCTTGCCAGACAGGAAGAGGCAAGTGCAACGCTCTGGACTGGCTGGAACAGATGTGGGTGAGAGATCCATGGGGAGGTTAACAATGGCAGCTTTTACCTTGATTTTGATATTTGTCTTTTCCTTCCGGACTTGTCTGGCTATTTCTGACCTTTGTCTATGGGTCCTCACCAGAAGGTGGGTTAGGCTTGTGGCCGGCTTTTGGGCCTTGCTTTGGACAATCCCACTTGGCTGCACATTTACCCACAAGGTGATAGGTAACTTGGGTTGCTTGATTTGGAAACTTTATTCTTTGTATTTTCTGTATTGTACACTGATTATATTAAAGTTCCTTTCTATTAAAGTGCTTATACAGAATCAAAGGAGGAGGTTTGGTCTTAATGTGGCAGATGGAGTTCTGGGGTGCCCCTCTCCCTGCCCTGTAACAAACTCAGTGAGATGAGGATGTGTTGGAAGGTGAGACCAGAGAGGTAACCCAGGCTGTGTAGGCTGTGATCCTCAGCACCAAAATAAGGAATCTGTACTATAGGAGACGATCTGCCATTTTGAAAAATGTGAAGAGTCATCCAACAAACAAGGAACAGCAAAAATTCCCAACAGAGAAACAGCACATGCCATGGCACTGAGGAGGGGCCGGTCTACTGTTTGGGGAAAGTTTCTGAGACTTGATTCTGGTGGAGTCGAGGTCAGGAGAGGTAGGCAGGTGAGAGAGGTGGGGGCCAGGCTACAATGCACCTACCTATGGCAAGGTCCTCACACAGGCCACCAGGCAGCCCCTCCTGCAGTGTGGCCAGGGGCATCTATGGAAAAGAGGAAGCACTTGGTGTGAAACAGCTCAGATCCACATCATCACTGACAGCAGTGAGTCCAGGCCCAGGTGACTTCAGCAGCTTCTATGTTCTCTCTCCGGAGCTCACCAGCAAAGCACATAAAAGCTGCTGCTCCTTGACATGAAATGAATTACACACTAAGGTGGGGCCCCTGGGCCCCTGGAGAGGGAGGTTGAACGAAAGCAAAAGCCTCATGAACAAATGAGAGGCTGGGTCAGGAAGTGTGAACAAAGGCAAAAAATGCCAGGCTCTTTGCCAGAAGCAAGCCTGGCACCCAAAGGCTATCTCTGCAATGTATTCTGTCTAAGGGTGGGTTCCCACAGACCTGATGCAGCCTTATCTCTGGTAAAGTATCCAGTCGCTGCTGTCATACTAGCACTCTATGAACCAACACAGAACAGGCTGTTCTCTCTGTTCTGGACAGAAATGGCCCTTGGAAAAACTATGCAACAGTTGAAGCTGAGTTTACTGAGATCCACTTGAAACCCAAGATTTTGTTTGGATCTCAGCAAGGATACTGGCTACAGTGGCTTCAGGCGTCCCTGCCTGGTATGGAGGCTTCTGCTTCCAGCACCTGTGGACTTGTCTCTCAAGGTGGCCCAGCTTCTTACTTATGAAAGTGGAGACTAGAAACTGTGCTTGGGTCCTCTCTGCCTACAAAGAAGATAACTTTAGAGGAATGTTTGATCCGAGAATCTAGAGTGATGAGAAACAGAGGTGTGGTGGGCTAATGCTTGCTTATACCATGGGAATTCTGTGTTCATTCATGTGTGTTTTTTCCTCCCGACTAAAATTTATGGAGTGGTCTGGCACACCACGTATGGTTGGAGAGGCTGCAGTTCTAGCAGTCTGTGGCCTCTCTCCCACCTAAGGCTTCTGTGTTTTTGTGTGCTAGGCCCCTCTGTCCACCTAGGTGTGTGTAAATGTTTCGGAAGAGGCACTTCTGCATGACTGACTTGGGACAATGGCCCACATCATAGGTGGCTGAGGATGCCTAGGTAGCCTTTGACTGGATTGCATGGTCAGGGTCCAAGATGGTCTGGGAGTAGCTCAAAATTATACCAAGCACCTGCACAGAAAGTGCTCCTGCATACATGGACAACATGTTCCCCATAAAATTGATTATCACCTTTGATCCCTTTGAAGTCCTGTTCCCTAAGAAGATGAATACCCTTTGTGTACCTGGACCCTGCTTCTCCTACCATTGTCATGCTTCTACCATCAATCATGCTTCTGTGCTATTGCCAATACATAGAAAGAGGGCTTCTCACTGAGCAGCAGTGTCTTGCCTTGCAAACCTTCTCTGCGACTCAGATCTCAGCATGTCCCCGTGGAGACATGCTGGTGTGTCTGCTACCTCCAGAGCAGTCAGCATGTATTCTGTTGTTTCACATGTTAATGCTCCGTGGCGTAAGAACAGAATCAAAAAGTATTAGGGAAAGGTCTTTCCCTTTACTTGGTATAGCTTACTAATGAGTCAATATTACTAAACAGAACATTCTAGAGCACTGAGAGGGAGCCCATAGTCGGGTTAGATAATTCAGGGTTTAAGGAGTAGGTGATTAACTGGTGTTCCAAAAGGTAGGTAAATTTAGAAATATGAAGAGAATTTGTTAATGCAGTAATTAACAATGTTCTGCTTTTCCTGATTGTATTAGCTTCCTAGCACTGCTGTAACAAAGTATAATAAACTGGGTGACTTGAAACAACAGAAACAACAGAAATTTATTCTTTCCCATTGTCATTCTGGGGGCTAGAATTCTGAAACCCAGGTGTGAGCAGGGTCATTCTCCTCCTGAGGCCTCCAGGGGAGAATGCGTCCTTCCCTCTTCTAGTTTTTGATGATTTCTAGAAATTCTTGATAGTCCTTGATTTTGGGCTAAATAACTCCAACCTGTCTCCATTTTTACAAGACTTTCCTCCAGGAGTGTCTACAAATCTACAAATCATTGTTTTTAGAATCTACCTTAATCCATTATGATACCTTAATTACATTTGTAAGTTATTTCCAAATAAGGTCATATTTACAGTTAGTGAGGATTAGAGATTCAACATATCTTAGATTAATTCAACCCACAACACGGAGTTACATCAATGGTGTTCACAGGGGCTGGTGGGGGAAGCAATCCATCCTGGCGCAGGCTGGAGAATTTAAAAGCAATAACAAAATGAACTAAAAGTCAGTCTTTTTTATATCAGCATACCCTCAGAATTCTAGAGTGTCGGTAATCAAATACTCCTCCCTCTCCTTGCTCCTACACGATCCTCCCAACCCCACTTTACAGTGGTGTATAATTTGGTGGACCATTTGTTATTTGTTTCCTAAGGTGGCCATAACAAACAGCTCTGACTGAGTGGCGTGAACTGTAGGAATTAACTTTCCTCCCAGTTCTGGAGTCAAGGAATCTGTAACGAAGGGGCCTCTCTGCGGCCTAGGGGTTAGGTGTCAGTGCTATCACCACAAAGGCTCACTAAGACAGCCTGAGTTCAACCTCAGGCCAGAGCGTTAACACATATGGCACAGCAGACCTCTCCTATCTCACCCGATGCTACCCCTCAGCAGTATATTTCAATGGATCTGACTGCTCTGCTCCCCACTCTGGTTCTGGTGAATCTTCTCACCACCCGACACCTCTGGCCTGTACCCCAGTTCTTCAAGGCAGAATAAATAAAAATCTTTACAATAAAGGAATAATTCTGTAAAAAAAGAAACCTATGATGACAGTGTTGATAGAGTGGTTTCCTCTGAGGCCTCGCTCCTTGGTTTGTAGATGGCTCTCTTTGTGTCTTCACATGATCTTCCTTCTATATGTCTATGTTCAAATTCTTACAGAGTATCTCGAATCATAGCAATTAATTTTCCTCCCAGTTCTGGAATCAAACAAAGATTCTTCACCTGTCATATTAGGTTACGATTCACCCTTATGACTATTCTAGGCACCTCATATAAGTCTGTCATGTGCAGTGTCATACAGCATCTGTTTTTGTGTCTCTGGCTTATTTCATTTAGCATAATGTCCTCAAGGTTCATCCACATTGTAGGGTGTGTCAGAATTCTATTCCTTCCCTTTAAAGATTGAATAATATTACACTGTGTGCACATGTGCGTGTGCGCGTCTGGGTATACTATCTTCTGCTTCTCCATTCTTCCGTTGATCATCACTTGTGTTGCTTCCACCTTTAGGTAACAACCATTAGAATAATCCTACATCTTTCCATGTGCATTCTGTTGAGTCGTTTGAGTTCTTTATATATTTTGGATATTAACCTTTATTGATGTGTGAGTTGCAGAAATCTCCCATTTGGTAGAATATCTTTTTGTTTTGATAACAAGTTACTTAAAGTTTTATGAAGCCAAATGACCCCATAACCTTGGTGTGCTTTTCACCAACACCGATTTATTGTAAGTGACACTGATAACATTAAACATCTCTACTAACAATAACTTCCCCTTACCAGGGGCTGTTCTGAGCCAGGAAGGAAGAGGAGAGATTATTCTTCCCTTGTTTTGTTAAATTTTTTTTAAACGTTTATCAGTGTGCTAAACTCATCCCTTCTCCATCTGTCAAAAGCACCCTGTGACATTCTCCTAACCAAACTCAGGCATGCTTTACTTTGGGTAGACAGTCTGCAACTTTAAAGTGGTTTGACTTACAATATTTTGAATTTACAATGATGAAGAATCATACACATACAGTAGAAGCTGTACTTTGAATTTTAATCATTTCCTGGGTTAGTGATAGGTGGTGAGATAATCAATGCTTAGTCAATCTTGTGATCATCAAGGTAAATCACCAATATTCTACAGTGTACTTTTTCATCAGCCAGATATATTCAACACTTTAATATAAGTGAGGCTTTATGTTAGATGATTTTGCTCAACTGTAGGCTCCAGTAAGTGTTCTGAGCATGTTTAAGGTATGCTAATACCTTAGTGCACTTTCCACTTAAGATATTTTCAATTTTTGATGAGTTTATCAGGACATCACCCCATTTTAAGTTGAGGAAGATCTGTATCTGCAAAATGAGGCGGAAACAATAACAAGATTTTGAAAGCCATTCTGGGGATGACTGATAACTTAGAATCCCACAGAATGTGATCCATATCTCATATCTTGGTTACTTTTCAGTTTTATTACACATCACTGTAATCTTGAAAATTGTTCTCTCTGTCCATTGTGTAAGTGAGGTTTTGTCAGCCTTTGCTTCACAAGTGCCAGTGTGTTCCCAGGACGGTCTCAGGAGGACTCACAGACAGTGCCCCACAACTGTCTGGTCTGGGCAGCCAAAGGTGGGCTGCTAGGAGACACCAGAACTCTCTAGATGGCAGAACTATCTAATGGTCAACTGCTGAATGGGTAAGAGCACCCTGTGCCTGCAGTGTTTTACTTTCTTAAGGAGTAGTAAAGAGAGAGACTGGGGCCCCACTGTTCTAATAAACTTTGAGGAAACAGCTTTCTGTGCTCACCACAGAACCTGGATATAAATCCAGAGGGGCTCAACTGTGGAGGAAAACACCTGTGTATCACAGACATTCTGTGTGACACTTGACATACACTACAAAATGTAGGTTCCTTGAGGGCAGGGACTGTCTTGGTCATCCTGTATTTTCAGTTGAATAGTTCCTGGTATGATGTGGACACTGAATAAATATTCTTTGGCTCCAGATGACCTGCTACTGCATTGCCAATGCTTTCTCGGTAATGGGCCAGTGAGGACATGGTAACTTCCCAGTAGCTCCAGGGTGAGAGAATTTTTTTCTCTAGATAGAGCAGCCAATTTAATGCCCTGTCTCAGTCACCCTCAGGAAAAATAGTTTCCCCAATGATGCCTGAAATTCCATGAGTGGAGCTTTCCCATTTGTGTTATCCACACTAACATCTTTGAAAATGCCTACAGAAAGAATTCCACACTGAGCCCTGAACTCTTCATGTGAATGAGTTGGTCACATGAAAAATTTCTTCACAGGAGAGAGATCTTGAACAGAGGTGGTAGCGACTGGGTCAGGACCATCTCCTCCGGCTCCTCCCACATTCCCAAGCTTGGAGCAGGCTGAGCAGGGGCCCAAGGACTCCTCCAGACTTTCCTACTGAAGCATTGGTTTAAAATATAGCTGTGCTCACTCCCCTTGTTTCCAGAAACAGATTTCAGCCTTGTTAGTTCACAAGTCTAACAATTTCTTAAGGGCTACGACCACCTGGCACCCCATAGTTCTACTCCAATTCCTACCATGTCTAAGGATTCTAAACAGAGAATCTATTCCTGGCTCCACAGACCATTATCATGGCATTTACTCTTTCTTTAGAGAGGTGATCGGTATATTTTCTATTAAAAGCTCCCCTGGTATTTGTGTGACTTGCCTGTGGGACCAGCGGAACTACTTGCTTGCAAGGCAAAACTGAGGCTGATTTTATTGATCATCCGTTGTGCCTGGCACCTGCTGCTAGAAATGACTGTTAGGAAATGGCGTTATCATTTGCAGGTTTACTGAGAACAAAACTGAGGCTCTTAGAGGGAAGCAAATCTCAGGGTCACAGTGCTTAGTTGAATTCCAGAGACAGAATGATCCATATAGAGGGGACAGACAAGTCATAAATTCCTTTTGCACGGGAGCTTGGTATTGTGTCTTTCATGGGCAAAGCCTGCAACAGAAACCCACTCAAAATAACCTTAAACAAAACTGGATTTACTAGGAGGAATTTGGGATACCACCTAGGAAACTGTTGATCACCCAGGACTTCAGCAGAGTCCTTGTGCTTTTCCCCTAGCACTCCACCCTTCAGGGGACTTAGTAACCTACCTAAGTTCTCAAGAGAAAGCGCCCAGTTGGCTCCTGACCAGCCAATGGATTACCTTCTGGGGAATCACGTGTTCACTTCTTGTCCACTGCTCCACAATGAAGATTCAGGAAGTAAAAACAGGGCTGAGGCTAATTCTATGACTGGATGTGATAGTTTGCCAAAAAAACCACACCTGTGCTGGGCAGACAGTTGACTGGTATTTATTAGACTTACACATAACTCAACGAGTATTTTATATATTTTTGAAATTTTTCTGTCCTAACCGAACACTTTGAGTACCTTGGTGGAATCATTCTTTACTTTATATCCAGATCCCAGGGAGGGGTTCATATGTGGTCAAGAAAAATATGTGGTATTTCTGTATGCCTGTTGTCCCCTTGTTTACAACTATTGGAGCAAACCAAGAAAGGAGAAATGGGCTGTTTTTATTCTAAAATGCTTGGTTCAAGGAGACAGAGGAAATGGGAAAACATGGTGCATAGGGCTATTGTGTTTGCTACTGGAAGACTCCCAAGGCCAGTCATTAAATGGGTGGGTAGCAACAAGTGGGCGCTTTGTTTTTCCTCCATAGGAAGTTATTTTCTCTGTTTTGCAAGTTTGTTGAATTTCTTTTGTCTCTAGAAGAAATATCATGAACGCTCGAAGCACTTTTTTCCCATTTAGAATGCCCCAGTTTTGCATTTTATGTAACTCCAGAGCTGACGAAAAGCTAATTGGTTTCGTGCACTGCTTGCTGAAGCGTTGCTCAAGTCTCTAATACGTGGATTAGTCTTATACTGCCACCTTAAGGGGGTTTCTGGAAATTCCAAGGTCCTTTTGATTTAATATAAAAATTGAACATTCAGAGAAGTGAGCGTGTTAAAAACAATCCACTTTATTGCTGTTATTGTTATTATTATTATTGTTCTTATTCCTTTCCTTGATCTTTATTTGGTTCCCTTATGTTCCTCCTAAGGGAGGAACCATCTGGT